>JAQFYD010000480.1:0-18565 GCA_034694225.1 Bourletiella hortensis | reverse complement strand
AAAAAACCATACGGCAATAGACTCAGCCAGTTTTAATCCTGAATCACACATATATACACATTCTCTATGATTACTATTATTGATTTCCAGCCTGAAGAAATGACTGGAAGGGACGGGAAATCCATAAAATGGGAAACGGTAACTGTAAAAGGAGCCGCAACAACGTGCATAATTACTCTTCTTTCCTCCGTGCTCGCTCCGGGTCATGAGGCATAATAATTATTAACGGTAATTAATAACCGGTCAGACAGAAAAGAGAATCTCACATAATAGATCACAAAAAGAAATATCCAAGCATGCAGGAACCTTATAGTATATTTTTTTCCTTCCAAACTTTTCTATTATCTTTTGACTTTTTTTCCCTTCTTTCGTAACAAAGAATAAAGCTCAATAAAATTTTCAAAGAGTACAAAAACATACAGAAGGAGGAGGAGAATTGCTTCCATTATTAAAGGTATGATTGCCTACCTTTGGAATCCGCAGATTCTCTGCCCCTGTAATCCTCTACAGCTGCCAAGGTGCGCAACTTTACGACCACACCAATAACAATGAACTAAGGCTCTTGCAATTCTCGGGCAGTAAATCAAACTTCTCTCTCCATGCCACCCTGTCGCACGTCACCCTCACTTCGAACTACCAACTCTCGCCTGATCGTTAAACATGAATTCGCAAACTGCCTCTGGATTTCTTCTCACAAAGGCATATACTTATCTATATTAGTGCCACAAAGAAGGAAGAATGATTGCTATGCTATTTCTACACTTCTATTGCATATGGCTCAAGTCACTTGCTTTCTGCCTTCCAGTGATCTTCTTAATGCCCGACAATTATCCTTGCAAGACTTACGACCGATCGCAAAGGGAACATACCGTATGGAACTCTTAATGTATGTGCCAAAATTTTCAATCCTCTCAGAAGAACATGGCTCGCGGCTGCTGCTGGTTCAGAGCGAGCGTGAAGGGAACATAAATAAAGACTTATGAGCCCAAAGGAAAGGAAACCTTTAACCTGTATTATAGATCTCAACAATGAAATTACAGTGCAGGAGGGCCAGGTTGTCCATTTACAAAAAGTTTTATTGGCAACTCCTCCAGAGAAACAGGCATATGCCTAAAATCTCACTGAAATATGGAAAGCAAAAGACAAACGAAAATTTCACCAAATAAATCAAACATGCCAAAATTGGCTCCAAACTTTGCAGTCAGAGAGATATGTGTTGTTGCTCCTCGGCAGTGAGAAATTCCCCCAAGCTTCATCAATAGTAAGGACCACTTTGCAGATGAAGCTCAAAGCTTAGTCTTCCAAACCTTCTCTCATTCTCGCAAAATGCTCCATTCCTTCCTTAGGAGGAAGCACACTCTCATCCACCCCTTGTACTGTACTGTATGCAAAGCCCAAACCTGAACTTGATTAGCCGAGTGGGATGCCAACTATGGCAATTGTCTCTTGCCAGATTGTTTAGCCTGAGCTGGTCATATAGCAGTGAACCAGAAGATCACAAAGCTGCCGCCGATGATGCTATGAGATTATGATTATGATGATGACGACGACGATGGAAGGAACATGATGATAAAAAACGGCCGAGACAAAGTAATAAGAGAAAACAACAGCAGACACAGAGGTGGTTCATGATTAATGGAATTCATTCCAGTACTTGTTATTAGGATATACAACAACGGTAGTTACAATTTCTTTTATATTATATACATTATGTATATATTGATTCATTTATATATTTATTTATATATTTATATATATTCATCATTTATTTATAGATCCGAACATAAGAAAATATAAACGCACAACAACAACATCAACAGAGATGCACAACATACTTGAATACACGACGAGAGACAACAGAACAAAAAAATCAGTACAACAACACACCATCACTACACAATAATAATTACCATTACGCCATTATTATCATTATTATCTTCTCAAGAAATAATAATGATAACAATCATACTGGGAAAGAGTCGTAATCAATTATAATCAACATAATAATAATAATAATAATAATTGCTACAATTCCCTTTTCAAATAAAATATGGCAGATAAAGTAGATCAACGTGTTTACGTATATCAAAAAAGTATGCGCCGCACCAACAACACATGCCACATTTCCACTAAGTTCTATTTAAAAACTAGATAATAAAATTAATTTAAAAAAAAACACGAACGAACATGCGCACCCAATCACTGTAACGTTTTAGTTCGTTACAACAATCGAATAATAATTTTAATACATCATTATCATCATCGCTCCATTAAAATTACTTTCTAAATAACTAAGTAAGAATGGCGAATTACACACTATCGTCGTCGTTTTCATATTTTGTGTAAAAAATAATAATAAAAACCCTTTCATACACGCGCGCGTACGGTGGTACAATACTATATTTCTCATCATCGCGTCATCATTATATAATTTATCTATAACAGTAGTAGCAGTAGCAATAATATATTTATATGTATATTCAAGTCATCTCATCATCATTCACATTATTTCTCTGTGTGTTCTTGTTTTGTGCACACCGTAATTTATTATTAGTAGCTAATTTGTTTTTCTTTTCCAAGTACTAACCTCATGTACGACCTGATTTACCGATAGTCTACTAGTACAATGTAACAAATATATAGATTATGTTTATTTAATTATCACTATTAACTATTATTATTATTAAGTAATACAGGAAAGGACTCGTGCTCATAATAACAAATAGTAGTAGTAGCGACGACAACGACGATGACGACCACGACGCTCCCGTTACTACTACTAGTACTTCCGAGAGATAATAGATTGAAAAATTTAAATTAATCAGGTAATTAGTTAGCTAATGTATTGCAATACTTTTTTGACGCAGCGGTAAATATCTAATTACTTGGTTGTTTGAGTATTAGTAAAAGTTGTAGTTGATTATGCACGAGGAGGACCCCACCATCATTATTATTTCATTGTGCAGTTAGTATATAAATTATTCAATGTAATTATAACGTCTCCATCATATGTGGGTTCCCTCGTCATATCCATCATCATCATCATCATGCATAAATAAAATATTCTTTGTCAAACTCAAGCTAGAATATTATATAGCGTCAGCTCCAGTCAAGTCTCACAGGTGCTCGCTCGCTCACACACATGCACGCACAACACCCTCAATATAAAAATCAGATTGCCCACCCATCATGATGACCGGCAGAAAGTACTCTCGTGCATAATTATTATTCTCTTCATTATAATAAATAATATTTAAGACATGACACACTCTGTTACGCTGCCCTAGCAACTACCATTTTTTCCATTATGGTGAGTATTCGCATGGAAATTTTAGCAAAATTGTAGGAATTTTTTGTTCGTCTTCAATAAATGCAGTAGGAAATACACTGATAAATAACACTAAATATCAAGGGACTGGTTTAGCAAGAGGGTAAACATGCGGCGGAAGACAAATTACTACTTGAAGGATCAAGGTTGACCTCTTATGACACAATAATAACAAACAAAGCAAAGGGTAAAGAAATCCCCTGTAACAATAATAACAAAATCATTATATAGCCACTCAGATTCACCCGTAAGGAATTAAAAGCTTTTGGCGCTTTCATAATATTCACATTCCGTATAGTTTGTAGGTTAATAAATAAAAATATAAAAAATTATAAAAAATGTCCGACTCATCAGTTTCACAAGCAACTCAAACTCTAAAAATCATAATAAATAAGTAGAGATTAGAAACGGTAAAAAAACAGCGGGTGAAACCAAGAGTTACAAAAGGGAGTGGATGTTATATTAACATGAGATACAGGATGTGATATAAATAATCATTCGCTAAGGTTACTACTGCAGCATTCATCTTTTATAATAATACACTGACGGCAGAGTTAAGTTTCAAGAGGATACAACAGTAATATGGAAAAGCAGGAGCTGACTGACTCTCAGTTAGCTACTTTCATCATCAATATAAACTGCAGCACACATACAGAAGAAGTTCATTATCTTCCCGTCAAAGCTTTTCTAATTAACTATACTTAAGACAGAGAGGAGCTGAGGATGAGTAGAAGTAGTATCTCAAGGTGAAAAACCTGGAGAAATGTCATTAAGGATCCTGTCACTTCTATTATGGCTAAAGTTTAAAAGGAAAAAAAAATCTGAGATACTAAGAGACGACGGAGAGCGAGAGAGAAAGAAAAGAGGAAACATGACTAAACCTGGATGAAAAGGAGATGTCAGCTGCCTGCTCATCAATGGAGTGAGAAGAAAAGTTTTGGGAAAACTTTGCTAAACCTTACTTCTATACCACTGACATTACCAACCACTGTGAGTATATACTGTCCGCTTATATTCCGTTCTAAGAACTCCTCAGAAGGTCTATGTGTAGGAGTGCATTCGTTGGGACGTTGCGTTGGTCTGATTCACCCGAAAAGCTTTCATCATTCCGACGTAGTGCTTCAACACTAGCCATCGTAGGTAGGTACGTGACGGAATCATATGATGTACACTGAGAGCACTTTCTGCAACACTATATAGCTACGTGTATAGTAAGTCGGTATGGAGATGATGATGATTCTTCTCATGTGTGTAGCTCTTCTTTTGTACGATATGCACACTGAGGGTAAAAAAAGGCTGGTGGAGAAACTCATCTTGTGCTGTCTGTCATGTGAGGGAGGTTATCCTTCCATGGGAGACCATGTGGATATGAAGTATTGACGTGAATTGGGACCACGGAAAGAATACACGACGAAGACGGAGAAGAGAGAGAGAAAAAATTCGGGAGCGCTTTGGAGAGTTATTGTTGCAAATGTTAAGTCGGTAGCTCGGTGGTAGACAAAGGTATCTTGTCTTGAACCCATCATAATCACGATCATCACTACACGACGCTCTCTTCTTCCAAATTCTTGGATATCTTCTTAGCATAGTGATTACTAGCACATACACTTCCTCCTGCATTGCCGTGATTGTTACTTGAACTCGGAACTGACGACGGGCCATTGTTGGAGGCATTATTTGCAGAGTTACTACCATTACAATGATTTTTCACAACCGAGGAATTATTACTGTTTTTGTTGTTGTTGTTGCTGTTGCCACTACTACTATTACTGGTGGTATTGTTGAGGACACTACCGCCGTTAACACTGTTATTAGCACTAGAATTATTATTATTAACACCATTAATACCATTTCCACTACTACAGCTATTGTTGTCTTTGCACAAGGACTGAACAGGGACTTTTATGTTGGCACTGTTGGCACTATTTTTGTGTGGGGGGAATGAGGATGAAGAGTTGCTGCTGTTGTTCATACTATTCGGAGATACTATAGAAGATGATGGGGGTAAATTGGCATTTCCCGTCGATCCTTGACTGTACACGTATGAACAAGGGGATTCGGCAGGACTCAATTGACTAACTTGCTGTGCACAATTTCGTTTCTCTAACCATATAGCGTACTCAGCCTGAGCTAAAAGTCTCTCGACATGCTCGAGTTGCTCTTTATGGGATAAAAGCCTTTGCAGTCCCGCCGAATTAGAGTTACTGTCCAATGACTCAGTTCTTGACAGAATGTGCTCCGTTTGATTCAGTAAATGCTCAACACGTCCCACTATAGAATTATTAGGTGTAGGGGTTGGAATGAACGAGGATGCACTAGTGTTGACCGGATGCATTGCGGGCGACGAGGCTGACGAGGGATTATTGGGGGAGGTCGGCGTCCGGTCATACAAAGGTGTGGATCCGGCTGTACTGCCACTGCCGTTTGTACGACTCTGTTTTGGTAAGGGAAGCAGTGGTAACCGTCGAATGTCTTCTACTGAATTTCGCCTATACTCTCTGCAAATAACGAGAAAATGGTCTATTTTTCCGACGTCTTTCACCAGCACCACCACCATCATCATCATGATCTTCTTCATCCCCCAAGCCTTCCCACCACCTTTAGCACATGATCAGAGAGAAAGCGGATGATAGAGAGATTGCATCAGAAATATTACCACCACCAACACCAACAAAAACTAGTAAGGACTAAAAATAGCAAACAGTACGATAGCAATAAATTTAGCTTGAATCTTTACCTTGCGTAGACGACTTCGGGTACATCCATCCTTCCTGATTTGGAATGGATATCAGATACTATACCAGAATCTGGTGTAACGTCGTGACTGGACTCACTGGAACAATATGGAGGGGGATTACCCATGCCGGGGATATGCCCTGCCCCAGGGGTTCCAAGTTGCAACACAAAGTTCCGACCTGAGTGACTACTTGTAGGGGTGGTTAAAGCATTGGACGGGACAGCAGCGTATCGTATTCGATCTATCGTCCGAGCTAAATCAGTCCTTCCTTGAGTGAGGCCACAGGTATTACCACCACCCCCGTTCCCATGATGAAAACTATGGGTGTGATAGTTCATTCCTCCCCCACCACTGCGGTTGCAATGACCCCCATTTAAATTTGGTATCGACCCTATTTGTTCTATTGTATGAGCCAGGGGTGGGCATAAAGCTTCTACAAATTTTAAAGAATAGAGAAAAAATTGTTATCAACCTATTATATCACAGGTCACTTCCGTTGAATATGTGCTTCCAATGAAAAAGAAACAAAATCTTGATGAGAATCAGAAATAAACCAAAGAATGATCTGCACCTATAGTATGAGCAAGATTATTACTTCGTGGTCTGGAAGCATCATAAATGGAGTCAATAGTCTTTGTTAAATCCCTAGATATGGAGTAGATGTAGTCACGTGGGGCTGAGAGAAGGACACGGTCTGAGCCGCTGTGGTTGGAACCAGTAGAAGAGCCCGCATTCACCATGGATGCTATCTTTACACTCTCCAGACTGGCGTAAATATTATTCGTCTCCCGATCTTCTTTGGATGAGGAGCCGGGCTCACCCGTGCATAATAGCGGATTTTCATGCTGGTGATTTAAATTCACCTCTCGAGAAACGGCAGGCGTTCCAAAAACTACTTTTGTTACGAGCAAACTTGCGGGTGCAGGTTCAGGAAGTCTTAGGCCTTGTGGAAATCCATCCAATGGAGTTCCCGGCAATGACTGAGATGGTCCGTTTCCCAGTCGTAGGGGCAATCCTCGTCCGACACTCGAACGGTATTCCCCTAATCTTTCACCTGCACATTAAAAATTTACCTTTCAATCATTGCAAAGCACATCATCCCACCACTACAAAACCGCATCAGAAAATCCCTCAGATGGGACTCCCCACAGCTGATGTCCAAATGAATGAATACTCTAGTTTCTGCACTAATCTATCCATCCACTTGGAACCATGGAGTCCAGCTGAAGGACCCTTCTTGTTACACAAACTTCTAACCGTCCAATTCTTTGGCTAAAAATAGTCCCACCCAGAGGATCCTCGGGGTTCAACACCTAACATGTAAGCTTAGCCTACATCGTGAAGAAGCTTCGTAGTAATAACTTTTCGCTTACCTGGCAATGCTCGTTCCCCAAAGGTTTTGCCCCGTAACGAGGATCTGCTCTCCGTCGGACCCAGCATCATCACATCCGCTCGGCTATTTGAACTAAAGTTTGAATTACAGAAAAAAAGGAGCCACACATGAATACTTGCAATTCCGCATAAGAAAATTCAATTACACTAACTCAGTTTCCACATATTCCTCCCCTCCAATCTCTAACTTTGCTCACAATAATAAATTTTTTCCTTTCTTTTTTTTTCTCTATCTCTCTTTCACTCTGCCCAAAGCTTGCTCACTCATTCACTCACTCAGGCATTCGTTGCACATACAAACTGGATGTTCACCCTGACGGCTCATATGAAGTAAAATGCTTTTTAGAGATCTCACCTGTACATGGGGATGCACCTTTGAACGGCAGTATTGGAGGACACCATGGTTGGGAAGATATCCGCGTTCATCAATCCCACGTTGCTCTTATTGATTGGAACGCGAGTAAGTCTACTGCAGGAAAAAAAGCATTTCGTCAGTCAGCTCTTTTATGGATCCCCTCTTTCTAGTTCACTCACTCAATAACTCAGGCAGATAGAGCACTACAGTAGACAAACTAAGAAGGAGGGGAGCATATAGAAGTAAATGCTTCTGTACACACGGTAGGGATCCCAGTCTCCTGCAAGCTACATAATAGCAAAGGCGGAAGGACTGCTGATCCAGCTCTCCCTCACGCATACAGAAAAGCTTTTTGCTCTCACTCGCTTCCTCTCCTTCTAGTTCGTCTAATACGATGGACAATCCAAAATTATCAACTGAATACACTTACCTCAAAAATCGGACGTCAGCGGAAGATACAGTAACGAGAAGAAGTAATATGACTATGGCAAATTCTAGCATCCTAGCACACAAACTGAGGACCCAGCCCGTCCACGTGGACAAAGATTCACATTCTCCACGACTCTGTAAACACATCCAAGCAATTTTCAAATCGTATTAACTCCTACACATGTCACTTCAGTGTAAAAAAATAGAAATTCTCCATTCCATTTCACTAAAGGAGAAAGAAGAACAAGACGATGTAAAAGAAGGGGAGATGGGAGAGAGGAGAAAAAGGAAAAAGAAAAATAGACGGAAGATACTGTGATGATGATAGCATAACAGTGTAAATGCTACGTGATCATTTTATCCCTAAAGCATCACAAGGGAAAAGAGACACATTGAAAAATAGAGTTCAGGATCAGGAATTGAGGGGAAGGAAGGAAAAAAGACGATGTTATAGTGAGGAACAAAATAAACATACCATTGCAACAGAGATAATTATCATGGTAGATAGACTAAGAACGAAGAGAGCAACACCAAACATGGCTCTTGCTTGCAGACACCCCCAGTTGACGACGAAGCCTCTTTTCTTGAGGGAGTTTCCCGTGGCCAGGTTGTTGCTTCCCGGCGAGATCCCAAAATTTCCATTCGATGAACCATTGAGACCCACCATGCAATTTGGAGGAGCACCATTGCTGCTCATACCATTCGCTGTTCCCCGCTCACTCGATAGTCGGGCATAGAAAGGCCTAAACTTGAACAGATACGCCAAGGAGACAAGGGCCACAACGATGTGAGACGTGATCCAGGCCACTTGGGACAAGATGGCATGGCTCGGTGGATGGAAAAGCGCACCCAGTGACAAGCCCACTGGAGGTAAAAACGCTACTAAGGATATCACTAGGATTGCATACGATGAAATTGAATAGGATTTAATGAAGGGAAAGGGGAATCGGGCAAGACGGAGAGCCACCAATATGGCTACCGTGAAAAGGGCGGGTGGCAACGTGGAGACGATGGGAAGCCACGTGGGTCTAGACACAGGTGAACAAAATGATTCTGACAGCAGGATAAAAGCTCGAGATGCGGAGGTTGCGAACAGGAACAATAGGATTATCGAGAACGGAGCAAAATCTGTCAAAAAAATTGAAGACCTTTGATTAGACTTTTCTATCCTCATTTCACATCTATTCTTCTTTTTTTCCTGCCTCGTCCACACAAATTCTCCAAAACGTACAGTCTCCCGTTTCCACGTACTTGGATTCATTGTAGTTGGGAGACATATAGGTAATGTACGCGTGTACGCCTGGCCCATACTAATGAGTAATACACCTTTGAGGCAATCGGATAATAAACGCTAATATATGCAGACTCAGACCCCGCATATATATATATATATACGCTCATAGCTTATGGAGACAATGCTGCAGTTGAGAACAGGTACTACTAGGATCTTACCCCGGAGCTGGAACTGGAGCGAATACAATACAGCAAAGGCAAACACGAGGCAGAGGACGCTTGTAATGGAAAAGAGTATCCCCATCAATTTGCACTGGTGCTTCCACGCTCCGCACAATGCATCACAAACGATGTACTTCAGCCCTGTAATAATAATAATAATATAATACATATATATTCACTCCATATTAAACACGCACTTTCTTCTTCCTTCCTCTTCCACCTCCTTCTGCCGTACAATTTGGCAAGAAAATCCTATCATTGAAAGCTCTACCTTACTTTCCCCTATTCAACACATAAGTGCGTAACAGCCCGTCAGAACCATCATTTTGGACACTTTGGTAGCCTTCCAACCTCATTTCATTCTAACCCTCATCCCACACGTCTGTCCATGTATGGCCGCCCGTCAAACAAACTGTTGTAGGGAAATACCACGGTCCAGCAAAGCCGTCATGGCGTTCCCACACACACATGCCACCATATCGCATTGCATTGTAATTTCGCAGCACACACCACCAGTTTTCAATTCTCTTTCCCCCCCTTCTCTCACTCTCTCCATAATAATGTTTCCTAAGCTATTGTATGAATCATACGATATTAACTTTATCTATACATGCATCTAACTAAATGGCTACTTCTGAAGTAAGCTTCACTATATACACATATTTGTTCCTCACCATTTTCCAGTCTAGCGTCCGAATGATCCTGTCCGTTCGGGTCGCCCTTCCAAATTCCTTTTTTCCCTGGAGCATCGCCCGAGTTCGGCCCCAAATAATTTCGGGCAGAGTCCTCATTGACTCCAGAGTCTTCTTCATCGTAGATGTACGGACTAGAGCCATCCCCTCGGCTCTCATCCAAGTGATTCGAGGAGCCTGTGCCACCAGGAGAATTCGGACCATAGTGATGGTGACCGTCTCTGTCTTCAGCCATGCCACCATTGCCAGCTTCTCCATACATATCTCCATTGTCTTCTGTGATTGTAGACCGGGATGTGGCGAGATTACTCGGATTTGGGAGAGTGTGCTTTGGAATGGCAATATTATTTGTCATCTGATCCATATTGTACATTGTTCCAGAGCCTTTCGAGCTCACAGGCGAGGGAACGAAAATGGGATTTTTCGGATTATGTCGATGAAGGACTTGTCCGTTCCCTCCATCGTTTCCTGTTGTAGTTGTCCTCGTCATCGGCCCTCCACTACCGCCAGCCGGTACCACTGCTGGACTTCCAACTGTTCTTCCCTCTCCTCCTCCTCCATTAACAGTACCCTGTTGCTGAGAAGGCCCGCTGTTGTATCCCCGGTTATTCTGATTTGTATCTGCAGTATAGTTGGCTTCCGGTCCATGGGAACTCTCTATAATGTCGAGAAAGAAGTGAAAAAGGAAACAATAAAAACGACTTCAATACAGGCCGAAAGAAAAAATTAAGCGAAGCAAAGTTCCTCGAGTATCTTTTGCAGGAAGATACACATTCTAGACCACCCCGGAAAATGCACAAGTACAGTACTTGCTCCCAACAAGGGCAACAGTAGCAGTAGGAGCGGTATTATTAATAGTCAGACTGTAAGTCTGTCCTAACTCCGTCCAAGTGGTCCTCACAGACCCATTCTGGTAAAAAAAACTCATTTCATCTTCTCAACAAGCGGGACTTATTCTGCACCATAGTACACACATAAATGAGCTAACAGGGCTTTAATGCTGCAAAAGCTCCCGCTCCATGAATGGCACTGATTTAAATACAGAGGATCGCAAGAGTATAAAAGTAAAGAATCTCCAGCGAAAAACTCTGCTACTTTCGCAGTAGCACCGAAACTCGGCTCATTTTTCGTGTGTAGGATTCATGCTGCGGAAACCTCTACTTCTTAGTACAAAGGCGACTAAATAAGCATGCCACTGGTCCAACTACTGCTACAACAACAGCTAGAATCATGCATTCAAAAGCAGCCGTCCTGTACTAATATGAATGTTGGGCTAGTAGCGAGAAACATATTCATTAGACCATTACCATGAAAATCAGACATGGTGGGTTCCCATTGGGGCATCCTCCCGGAACTCCCCGCTAAGATACGAGTGACAGCAGGGTTAGAAAGAATAGGATTGAAGTCAAAGGCTTCGCCTGGAGCAGCTGGAGTGATTCCAAGCAAGGGATGTGCATCCGAGTCCGTCCCAGAGTCACCCGTCCCCGCTCCCCCTCCTCCAGAACCTGAGGACACTTTTGAAAAGACTGCGTTGACATCTTTTTCCAACGGTTTCCCCGCAGGTAGTAGTGTTGAGCCTCTGCTTCCACTTCTTGCTCCGCCGCTATCTTCAGGAAACGGCCCTTGACCCCCGTCATTACTGGCACCACTATTTGTTCGATTTACATGGTTACTATTCACATTATTCAGTGGTTTATCCCCACCGCTTGTACTAATTCCACCGGAGGATATTGAGGATGAGGGTGGCTTCACTTTATCCTTTGGATGTGGTGCCGGCGTCTGGAAGTGTCTCGGCGGTTGGGTCGACAAATGGGGTGGATTCAGATTGAGCGGCGGTGGCGGTGGTCGTCGACCGAATGCTTCCCCGCCCCTCGACATGCGAAGGAATCCCTCATCTAAAAATAAAATTATGGCATACTACATTATTCATCCATATCCACTTTAAAGATCAATCTCCAACAGTGGTCTTTCCACTGTGTCCACCCACAGACAGTAATAAATATAGCAACCACTGTGCTTGATTTTTTTCAGACTCTATACGCTACTACTCCAATGTCACAGCGGTGGATCATTTCAATGGTTTCAAAGCCCATTTGGGTCTTGAAAAAATCACTGCTGCCACTTTTGCAATACTTAACTCCCCTACTCCATTTTTGCCACAAGTCATCATTACGCACACATATTTTTTGTCATGTCCATAATATTTACACCGCTATGTGCTTCATTATGCTCACGAAAATCAAGTACCGGGAGAACACGACGACGACCATGATGATGATGAGGATGGCCAGCCCCCTCTCCTTTAACTAATCCTCACCTCGGCCAAACTAATGAATTAAAATTTACATTTAAGGTTTGTGCAGCACTTGTGTATCCTTCCTTGCGGCTTCATAAAAAACCCTCTACGCAGGAATCCCATATATATAAATATTATTATGCATCGTTAGTAAGAAAAAAAATAATCCAGTACGCTGGCCCCAACAACCAACTATTTCACCTATCATCACACATAGTTCTCCTATCTATTCCATTGCGTGTGAGAAGATTAAATGGACGCCCTCATAGCCAAATTGAACATATACGGCATCCTAATCTCCGGCTCGTCACCTACACACATAACGAGAGAAGAATGGGGCTCTCACTCAATAAATTCCTAACATGCAAGAATCCAAGTTGAGTATACTGCACGGAAACCCTGATCACAGAAAGTATCTCTGCCTGCCAGTCTGCTCAGCTTGGCCATCATCGTCACCATCAGCACCATCATTGTCAGTGTGCAAAGATCACACAGGTGAAAAAAAGTGGAATACGTATGGACACTCGTCGTCGGCCGGCAGGCCTACATATCTTTCTACGTTCATAATACTCTACTGCTTTTATCTCTATTGCTTGCATGACGATCACGACGACGACCATCAAGATGATGGCGATGATGACGACGATCCTACTTCTCACACCTCATATACCCACGCAAGAGCACGCACTAAGCCCAAAGGTAGACAAAAGCCCGGACAAAGTCATCAAATAGTCTACGTGGCCCCACAGGGATGAACAGGTTGCTAGCATGTCATACATTATGATTATGACGTTCATACAAATAAGTGAGCTTGGAGTGAGAGATGAGCACGATGAGGATGATGATATCCTACCATATTGGGAGGATAAGTGAAACTGGGCAAATGTCCCTGTATTCCATGATTTATCGACAGAAATGTCATAAATTGGAATGCGGCTCGGATTCCATCGAGAATCAATTCCTCCTTGATGAAACCCGCATAAGATTTCTTTACCTTCGCCATAACGAGAATTCCCAACTACTCCTAAATATGGCCACGCAAAAATTCGACAATAATAGAACCCTTCAGTGGAGCCTCCATTTCAGCCTGTACGGCCCCACAAAACGTTCTTTCCAACCTTATTCAACTTTTTCGAACCTTGATATTGTGCCACGACAGGGAGACGCTTCCAGACGGTTATGAGGACTATGACGCGAGTGGCAAAGGAAACAAATTGAGGGAACGAATATGTAACACACCGGGATACAGTTCCCATTCTTTCCATCATGGAACTGTCTCATCCAAGAAAAAAACCTTTATTGAAGAAAAAGCCGTTTATTTTTCTAAGCTCAGCTGGACCGGCTCCTGGCTTCTCCGGTAGCTGGAATAACCAGTCAAAGACCACACCAGTCCCGGTCGGTTGGTAATAATCCACCTCTAGTCCCTGCCATTTTTTACCCTCCGGTTTCTGATTTCACTCACCACCCTTGATCTCTCTTTCCTCAGCGTCTTTCCCGAACTCTCTACCTTCTCATCATCGCCAAACGAGCCGTCAAAGGATAATACTCACATACATAGATAGCTAGAAAGACACAGAAAAGAAACTCGAGTAACCTGCACTCCACCGTCTCACAACTCACTAGCCTGTCCTTTATGATTTCATCGGTAAATGCGTTACAGGACCAAAATCATAACCTGTCTTCCGAAACTACCATCAAAGCCTGTCACACACAAGAACAAACAAACGGCCTTCCAGTGATTTGATTTGTTTGTTCCACCAGTTCTCTCCGGACGGATTGACGATCACAATCAGAAAAAAAGAAATCTTAAAAATTTCTTTTGATTTAAGATGATCAAGGACAGAGTTTCCTCCTATCTCAAGCACTGAAGTAGGAGGAGGAGAGGAGTAGGAAGAAGGAAACAGAAGACAAAAAGGTTCATTTTTTGAAACGATTTTTCGAACAACGGAGAAAGTGTGGATATCTCTCTCTATTTCTCCCTTCCTGTGTGCTACCCCCCACGGGAACCGCCTTCTTCTCAAGCCCATTGTCATTTAGAGCCAGACGTCATTGGAAATATAGCCGAAAGACAATCGACAAATCTTAACATTTCCGTCTCGCCCCACCTCCGACCATCTCCGTAGTGACGTTTTCCTTTCTTACATCCCCTGCCTTACACGTTCCACTACGACATCATCAGAACCGGGAGCTTACTAAGCACCACACACGTCTACCCAAGGTGCTTCCAACGATAGAGAAGCATCACATACACAGACTTCTCCATGTCACACGTGCTCACATTATACACATGAACAGAAGCAAAGTCTCTCACGTACTTATCCTCTCGGTTTCTCAAAACTGCTTTACTGCTGGAATCCCTGCTTTCCTTCTCCCGGTATTTTCCTTCATGGAACCACGTAAAAACTTTTATCTTTTATACGCTACTGAAATTCATCCCACCACGATCAAGCGGACACGGAAGCATGTGGTGACTTTTTAGATCCTCCACCGCCACTGGTATACACTATTACGACTGCTTCGCATGTTCGGACCATCTATACTTCCATCCCTTCCCTACTCATACTCCCAGTGCGAGTCATTCCGGAAAAATGTCAAGTAATGCTGAAGACGAAGAAGAAGATGTAGCTAGAAGCATCAGCAAGCCCAAAGACTCTCTGTGGGCTTACTTGCTCTTCTGCTATGCCTCCCAGTTCCTCTCCTTCCATCCTAATGGGACCAGGAGTATGAAACATAGTGGTAAGCTTGAAAAAGTGAACTATAAATGTAGCCGGCAGTTGAAAAGGGAGAAAAAGAGAATCCTTTCTGCGGCTCAATTCTGAATATAAATGTATCGGGTTCTGTGGGGCGTAAAAATAGCGATAAAATAGAATGGAGAAAGTATCCGGACGGTTCTTCCGCTACACATACGCATAGAGACTCAAGCACACACACATAAGACATATACCCAACGATGGGTCTTCTTCTTTTTCCAGCGTCCTCCGACCCGCACCTTTACCATACGCTATGTCACAGCCACCCCAAGTCAGGTAGTAGTAGCAGCAGCAGCGGTATGAAATACAATGAGATGTACCGCCTGTCCCACTCTCCATTTATCACTTTTATGGATTTCGGATGAAAAATCTATTCTTCCATTACAAGAGTTACGAGTTATGACGATTTCTCTTAAAACCTCTTCAGCCTTACACTTCTTTCTATCCCCTCGCGGTCTTCCCCCTTCTCTCATATATTACTACAAAGGGAAGAAAAAGAAAGACAAGACCCCACCCGACCCGCTATAAATTTCTAGTACACCGAGACAGACTCTAAAAAACACATGGACGACCTTGCGTTTTCTCCTCACTCACTCACTCAGCTCTACAAATAGACGCTTTGTTAGTTTACAGTAGTTCAACTTTCCTAATCGTTCCATCAGCTAACAGCATTTCCCTACTTGGGACAAATACAGAGAAAGAGAGAGAGAGCTATCCTGGCCTACACAAACCAGGTAAAATAATCTTCTTTTAACTTCTGTATAAAAGCAGTGACTTCCGAAGAGTTCAACTTTGCAAAATGCTCTCTTCTCCTTCTCTCCAACATACTATAATATACAAAAGCAAACTTTATTCATGCATGGATAAAGAACCCCTTTAAAAAGTAAAGGCACCACATGGCAAAGGCACACACATCCACACACATGTCAGACAAACACAGTGCCTGATTGCTTCCTCCTCCATTCTCCGCAGATACAAATATACAGACTGCATTCAGCCATCCGTGCACTGCACAAATCTAACGTTCTAGGTTAGCTACACCCAGGCTACTATACTATCTGTTTGCCGCATACATCTACCTTTCCCTATCTGACTGCATATAAATTGCTCATGCCCCCTCCAGGATGCAGCTATCCTTTCCAGCAGTAGCAGCAGCATCGTGACAGGATGGTAAATGGCACTGAAGACGGTGGTAAGTGGAACTGAGACTAATACTATTTTCTGCAGGGAAAAAAAGGAGAAGAGTATGGGCGGTTGCCCTTGCAGTCACAAAACTCCTTTCCAACTTGCACATAATTTCACGGTAAAATTCTTTGGCTTAGAGGAGGATGACGACGACAAGGACTATAGCAACTACGATAATTTCAACTTTTCACAGGATTTCCTTCCTTCTTCTCTCCCTTCCCCTCACATCATCAATTGTAAACTCTACCCGCTGCACTTTAATTCATTGTCCTCTCCTTCGACTTTCTGCGGAGGAGAAGAATAAGAAAGAGCAGGTTGGAGTTATATATCCTCAATTTTATTATTCTTCCTCGTTCCCTTCCTCTTCTGTTGATCCTCATATTATCCTTCCGGTCTTAGAAGAAGAGCATAAGCGATGGCAGCCACACGGAGTTTTCACGAAATCCAATGGCATTCAGCCTAAAAATTACACCCGGAATGCCTCTCTATATACCTGAGCCGGGGAGAAACATTGTATCTTCTATTCCCTGCACTTTAATCGTCCCGGAGTATTTTCACGGTTCCTTGCCACCCATTATGATACACCTTATCGTCTTCTTCCCCTTCAACTCCTAAAGGTTAACAACAGCTTCAAGCTGTAATCTTCATGTTCTGAATAATATGAAGCGGGACAGCGGGAGAGGCTCTCTCTAATGTTTTCTTTACACAGGATTACCATAAGTTTCATAGTTTTTTAATTACCACCGTCCTGCTCATATGAGACTATGGGAGGCTCTAATAATATGACTACGCCAGATAGATAATAATACTAAAGACTTGCTCCAACATTTCTGCATGGCTACACATTCCTTTGTAGATCCAACAACACATTAAATCCCGCTGCCATTTAGAAACGACGCTTCAAGTAAAACAGAAGCCGTTAGCGTGGTCGCTATTTACTCGCCGTTCATGAGAATGCGTTCTTAACGCAGGAAGAAATGAATGTTGATGCGTTCCTATGTTTCATATATGTACGTTGCCGTTCCTCGTAAATGAGGATAAAGGAAGAAAGAGAGATAGAAGAGGAAAGAGCGGTCGGTCGGTATGAGGAGAGGCACTACCCTGAAATTATTTAAATCATCATCATGACTGCCATCTTCTAACCATACAGGGTAAAGCCTGGAGCATTTAAGAACCGTTTAAATGCAGAAGAAATCCTTATTCCTCTTATGTTTCTCTACCACACCTGATTAATATATTTAGCAGTACCTGTCTTAACAGCTATTACCTAAATGCCTGCTCACAAAGTGTGAAATTAATGGAATGGATCAAGTTTGCTTCCCTTCCTTCCATCCCTACCATACCATCACCAACCATATTCTTATCTTCGTCTTCTTCTACGTCGTCGTCTCCTTATGATACTTGATTCCATGAACAAATGTTCTAAGGACTTGAGACGATTCCAGCTAGCAGTAAGAGAGCAGATGTATCCACACCATCCACCTCTGATGACTTATGGCTTCAGAAAGAAAGAACAGCTGATGATGATATGAGTTTTAAAACCAACTATACGTCCTCCGCCTCCTCCTTCTCCTCCCTCTTCTCTCCACCATGTCATCACCACTATCCATTCCATTTATTTTTTAATATTAATTTCACCAAATTTTCAAGTGGTTTTCTTCATTCTTTTAAGGTTCTCATCCATTAAAATTGACTTTGTGTGTGTGTGCCTGGGTGGTGTGCTTGTGTGTGTCCTATGAGCCATAAGGGAAGGAAGATGAATGTACTCTGAATATATATTTATCATAATCATTATCGTCCTTATTTACCAAAAAATTTCTCTCGTTCACACACAAGCCCTCTCGCTTATCTCTGCATACATTCTTCATCCTCCGCCTCTTTACACAGCCCATTCATGTTCTTCAGCAAGCAGCATCATGATGATGACACGGATGATGATGATGATG
>JAQFYD010000479.1:0-18583 GCA_034694225.1 Bourletiella hortensis | reverse complement strand
GAATCTTAGTTGTTTCAAATTTCTTGAAATGGAAAATGTGGAATTATGTGATATTCAACCTTTGATTTCTAATATTAGAGATCAAGTTAGAGAATTGAAATCTCTTATAATAAGTAATTTTCAAACTCAAAATTATATAGAAAATAAACTTAGTGAAACAGATGAAGATAAGGACAAGATTATTGAAGAATTAAAAAATGAAAACTCCAAATTAAAATATCGTATTTCTCATTTAATTAAACACGTTGAATAACTTTTAAACTTTAAATAATAATGAAATGAAAATTTTAAGATTATATTTAAAGATATAAACTAGAAGCAAAGACAATATCTCTTTTAATTTTCATTATACCTATATTATTAAAGAATGTTTTGAATACCAGATGCAAACTTATTTTCCAATTCAACATTACCAATAGCTCTTGAAGCTGCTCCCATCTGTCTTAATAATTCTTCTAATCTTCTTAAAGCTCTAATAAGAGAACCCTCAAAGACAGAAGACATTTTACAAATATCTGAGAATTTAGACCCCTAGTTTAAATATAAGTTGATATTAAATACTTGGCACCATGCCAACACAACGTCCATAATATCTGGTCTAAATGAATCAACATATTCTTCTTCGTTGATAGGAAGATTAGACTCATTTGAAATCTTGGCAATTCTACGAGCATTTTCCTTTAAATATAAACTGGATTTAATACTTGCAGAATCTTTAAAGGCAATTCCAATTCTTTACTAAGTTTAGATTCTTGTTTTGTCTATCAATAATTAAAAAATAAAAAACCTTCTCTTCAAAAACAAAACAACTTAATAAAGCAACAAGTTTATCAACATCCAAATCTGAGAAAACATTTTGGAATATCATTTCTGTCAATAAAAGTTCATCTCCTGCTGATATTTCACAAGAAACTCTTCCTTTAATATCAATCAATCCGTCTTTTGTGATAAACCCGAGTCTATAAAATAATTTTTTAATTAAACCTTCTCAGAACTCTTTTTCTAGATTTTAATGCCCTCATTTGCTCAGAACTTATTTCTATATCGGTTTCTTTTTTCAATCTATTTATTTCTTTATCAAGAAACATATAATGTTTATATTTGTTTAATAGCTCATCTTTATTTTCCATATCATTTAATGGCGAACTTTCTAAAGCATCTTCAAGGGCTTTAACTTTTTCATATAATTCACGAAATGTTTTGGATCTAATTTTCAAATCTTTAATAGGATCTAGCATTGGTACCTGCTTTAATTGTTCTTGTGTTTTCTATAAATAAACATTCAACTTTTTACAATTATCTTTTCATATGTAGCTTTTTTATCTTTCAAAGAACTTACATCGCCTGATAAAGTAACTCTAATTTGTGAAAGAGAATCAATGCATGAATAACTCATAGGTATAACCTAAAAAATTAAAGATGGGATCATACTCCATATTGAGCATCTTTTTCATCATCATTATTTAAAAAAGGTTCAATTTTATCTAACTTATTGCTAGAATTAACATCATATTTTTTCTTATTTTTATATCTTATTAATACATTTGCAAGGAATGTATTTCTATTTGCATGTTCATCTTGAGATGGTAACTAAAAATAAATTATCATAAAAGACCTGTGGAGTATTGTGAATAATTTTATTATAATCAATAATGGCACAGTAACCAAAATCAATCTGATTATAAACAATTTTAACAATTCTACCAGGATTTAAAAATTGATTAAGAACCAAAGGATCGGCGATAAATCTTTTACATAATTCTTTGTTTCTATTAATTTGTTCGACAATTGAGAAATAACTTTCCAAATCTTCCTTTTCTTTTATATCAAGATCTTTTATTTCATTTTCATAATTTGAAATAAGTTGATTAATATTAGTTCTCGATCTAATACCCTTTTGTTGAAATTCCATGAATGATTTAGATAACATATTTTCTGGTGTAAAAGCATCAATTCTCATTAAATTTAATAACATATTATATCTAATTTGAAAAGCAGAGTTTAAAGGATCGGCCTGTCCTTTTAACATTTCTTCTGCTATAGGGGGTTCCATTTTCTTATCTAAACAGAGTATAACAACTCCTCTAGCGTCAAGTCCTCTTCTACCTGCTCTTCCAGACATTTGGATATATTCTCCAGATGTAGTCCATCTATTTTCTTTACCATCAAATTTTTGACATGTAGTAAATACAACTGTTTTAGCAGGCATGTTAAGACCAATTGAAAATGTTTCTGTAGCAAATAATACCTTTATGTTAATTCATTATAGTTTACTTTTATTAGTCCTTCTTGAAATAGTATTTCGACCGTTTCTTTTAATATAGGTAATAGACCAGAATGATGTATACCAATTCCTCTTTTTAATAAAGGTAATAGTGATGCAATCTGAGGCAATGATTTATCTTCTTGCGCAAGCGAATTCATGGCTGACTCAAAGACTTGGACTACTAATTCCATTTCTTCGTCAGTATTAAAATCCAGCTTACTAACCTGGACAGCATAATTTTCACAATCTTTTCTAGAAAAGGAAAAGACGATAACAGGCTGATATGACCTATTAATAATCATTTTAATAATTTTATAAATATTTGAATAATCTAAAATATAAATATATATTGGGTAGACCTCTATTGATTCTTCTTCTTTTATTTTGTTCGTTTTGTAATTCATTTCCTTTACCTGAATCCTTTTCACTTATACTTGCAATAGCTTTATTGAAATTATCTCTTCTGAAAGTAGAGGCTTCATCAACTACTAAATGTATACCATCAGAACCTTCAGGATAAATATAGTGTTGTAAGGGAGTAGGTCTAAAATCGGTATAAACAACGTGACAAGGCTAGGAATAGATAAATTATAAAATAAATACCTGATTTTTAATTTGACAAATCCATTCAGCAAATTCCATAGCATTAGGTATTGTAGCAGATAAAAATACAAATCTTATTTTATTTGGTAATAAAGTTATTGTTTCCTCCCAAACGACACCTCTTTCTTTATCTCTCATATAATGAATTTCATCAAAAATAACCCAAGCAACTTCTCTAATAACTTCGGAGCCTTGATACAACATAGCTCTTAAAATTTCAGTAGTCATTACTAAAACCGAAGAATTAGGATTAATAGTAACATCCCCAGTAAGTAGGCCAACATCTTTAAATTGTTCAAAAAATTCTCTATATTTTTGATTACTCAGCGCTTTAATCGGACTTGTATATATTACTCTCTGTTTATTTTTTATACTTTGTGCGATACTATATTCTGCAACTACTGTTTTTCCTGCTGATGTGTGTGCACTTACTAAAACGCTTTCATTCTTTTCTATACAATAAATACTTATTTGTTGAAATGGATCTAAGTTAAATGGATATATTTTTGCAGGCTTCTCATTTGGCTTATATTCACTTATAGGTTTATAATCATAATTTTTTGGTATTGCGACTTGATGTCTTGCTTGATGCTTTAGTTTAAGTGAACCTTCTCCAGTTTCATCGTTAACTTCTCTTTGAACTTGTTTTTGAAATTCATCTTTTATTTCAATATTTTCTGGATTATAATCTAAATCTTGTTCCATATCTTCCGTATATTCTTTTTTTACTTCTCTATCTATTTTCATTTCTTGATTTTTTATTTTTGGTATTGTTCTACTCTGATGTTTCTTTTCTTTATATTCGTCTTCAAACATTTTAAATGCCTGTTTCGAAGAAAACATTTAAAAAATTTTTGATCTCAGCTCGAAAATTATCGATACTTTAAAATTTAATGCAGTCAAACCTCTATAAATTGGACACTCTATACAATGGACATTCTATATTTTGGACAGTTTTTTCGAATTTGTTTGGCACCAGCAAAAGCTATTAATAAAAATCCCTCTATAAATGGGACGACGAAAATTACATTGGACAAAAAATCGAACTTTCTTAAATATTTAAGCCTTTTCTTTGTAATTTTTATTAAAATTTTGATAAATTCCAAACAATTTCAACCGTACATATTTAAGAGTTTAGTTTTGTTTGTTGAAGTTTGTTACTTTTAATGATAACATTACATTATTTGATCTAATTTTTTAACTATAAACATAATTTTTGATTCTACTTTAAGCACAATATATTAACAATATAGTTAAATTCATAACGATTGGTATAATAATTAAGACACTAGAATTATCTATTGTTAAAATATCATAAAAGAAACTCAAGTAAACCTTACAAGCCCTTCAATACTTTTTATTATTTAGAGGATATGTGCTCAAATCTGATATATAAAGCTTTTTTGTATTGAAAAAGAATTAATTGTGTCTATAATTAACTTGACTTAAAGCCGAACCAGTAAGATTTATTTTTATTATAAATAAATCAATCTTGCACCTTTTTATATCAACTTTTTATGAGGAATTTCAACTTATAATTAATATTTTTATCAAATTATTATGTGAATATTATCAAATTAATTGAGATTTTGTTTATTTCTTTACCTTGGACAACGTCTACATTGGACAACTTCGAATGGTTTTTTCGTGTCCAATGTATAGAGGTTTGACTGTATCAACAATAAATTTAAAAATTTTGGACCATTTAAAATACATTAAAGCTTAAAGATACCTTTGGTTCGGAATATTCAAATTCTGCTTTTACGGAAACATTTAAATATAAAAGACTTGAACATATGAATTCAGTCTACTCAAAAATAAAAAATTCAATTATACCAGATCCATCATTTAACTTTCATTTTAAAAAATATAAATATTTACCTATTTTATGTGAAAACTCGCATAGATTATTGAGATTGATGTGTTTAAAGAAATTTCCTGGAGTTGAAAAGGTGTGTATACTTTGCAAACAACTTACAAGATCTTATTTTAAACATATAGATCAATGCTTTGGTATTAATGATGATATAAACACAAATCTTTCAAAGTTAAAAATTTTGAATATCACAGACTGGACTCATATTACAAATAAAAAAGAAATTATTGATTTGACAATATCATTATTTTTGTTTTTTATATCAATTTACTTTTATTATTTCTTGGGAAAAAACATTAATTTGTTATCCCTTTAATTTTTCAATAAACTATTTTAACAATAATCAAACCAAATCAGCAAATATTTGATTCAAAATAAACACTTGTTCTAACATTCTCTTAAATTCTAGCTTAATAACATCAAAACATTAAGCTCATACGGAACTTTATTGACATGGTTCAAGCAGTTCTGACCAGAACGTAGTATGAATTTTTAAAGGCTATTTGTAAAATCTTTTATTGTATTTGAAAATGACTCCAAAAAATATTTGAATAAATCCAAGTTTTAATCTTTATATTTCCTTATTTTTTGGTTGTGATATATTTGAACATATAACATCTAACTTTTTCTCAGGGAGAGTTCAAAATATGTTCTTTTTAAGATTTTCTTAGCTTTCAATTGATAAAAAACGCTATTAAAACCTCTGTCTTGATTTAAAAAATGAATTATAGATTAAGATAGTTGGATATAATAGAAGCCAAATAATCCAAATATATTTTTGTATGCATTTTCAAGTAAATTTCAGTCTGAATTTTAAACTTTAACACGTTTTTAAAAAATTAAAACTTTGATCAGTTAAGGTAAAATGATAAAGAATATAATAAAAGTAAAAACAACAGTTGAACCAATAGAAGAGATAATATTAAACAATAATTGGAAAGAACAAATAATATTATTAAAAATGTTTAGAAGATTTGGATGTCCATTATGTAGATATGAAGCTAAAGAATTAGATAAACAAAAAGAAAAATTTGAAAATATTGGTGTAAAATTAATTGGTATTGGTTTTGATAAAGATGGTTTAAATGATTTTTTAAATGGTAATTACTGGTCTTCTGAATTATATCTTGATGAAGATCGTAATATTTATAATGAAATTGGTACTATAAAATTAGGTTGGTTAAAAGGTTTATCAACTTTATTAGGTAAACAAGAAAGAGATGCCATAAAATTATGTAAACAAAATGATATAAGTGGCAATTATAAAGGTGATGGTTTTCAATTAGGCGCTACTGTTTTGATTCATAATGATAATATTTTATATAAGTATTTGCAAAAAGGTTATGGCGATTATCCTGATTTGGATGAAGTTTTCGAGAAAGCGAAGCTTTAAATAAAATCTTTATTATAAAACTCATTTAATAGATTTCAAAGATAAAACATCTCAAGTCAATATAATATATTGGAATTTTTATATGAATAGGGCTCAAACAAAAAGCCTTAAAAAGTTGACATATGGGGGCCTAAAAAATACAGATCTGTCAAACGTCAATATGATTAAATCTAAAACATTTTTTCACACAGTAAAAATGGGGCCTTTATGAATAATCAATGGTGTAAATCTGGCAAAAATTGTGAAACCAAGACAAGAATATGTATTTTTTTAAGGATTACAAATTATTTTTGTTTATTAAAAAAGAAACAATAATCTGCTATTTTTATTAAAAACTAACTAAGTTTTACCTGTCATGATTAGAGCCCTAGTTATAACAGATAATTTTAAAAAAATAGTAGTATAATATTGATTTTGAACATTTTTCAAAAATTATAAAAACTCAGTTTAAGTATAAAATTTAAAATAAAGTTGAATTTATTGCTAAATTTAAAGTTTTGAAGATGGAATTTTAACATCTTTATTAAATTCAATAGCACCATTAGTAACACACGATTCATTTCTTTCAACAACTTTAGCACAAAATAAAACTTTATTAGGTTTATCAACCCAAGCATAAATTTCTAAAGTTTCACCAGGGAAAACATGTTTTGCAAATCTTGCCTATATAAAATTAAGTTATAAATTACTTTGATTGATTTAAACATTTCTGGATCATTACTTCCAAAATATTTATGTAATAATTTAGAACATATACCATAAGAACATAAACCATGTAAAATAGGTTTTTTAAATCCTGCCATTTTTGAAAAATCAGAATCAATATGAAGTGGATTTAAATCTCCATTTAATCTGTATAAGATCGCCTGATTTTCATCTGTCTTTTGTTTAATTTTAAAATCTGGTTCTCTTTTTGGTATTTCATTATTGGATAATATAGCTGGATCATTTACTTTTTCTGATCTATTTGGACTTCCTCCGAAATCTCCAGCTTGTCTAACAACTAATGTAGATTCAGATTCACCAATTTTTTCATTTAGATTATCATAAAAATCAGTAGCAACAATAATAACTGCAAATTTCTTCTTGTCTAATATATCTCTTATTCTCATTTTACATTTTAATTCTCCTTCTTTTGGTATTTGTTTTAATAATTTAAAATATTGTTCTCCATGTACAAGATTAACTAAATTGAAATTTGGTAAAACTTCATCGAATGGAAAATCTACCATCTTTGATATTCCATATGTAACTGCAAATGTTGGTAATACAAAGAAATTATCATGATTTTCATATACTAATTCTAATTCTTTATTTGTAGCTCCTAAAGATATTGCATACAAAATAGGATCTCGTAATGTATATGGTAAAACTACATCATCGATCTTTTTATTTTTAGCATTACGTACGACTTCGCAATCATTAGAATTTCCTGAACTTTGTGTAGAACTTTTAGCAGCTTCGAAGTTACCATACATAATTTGAAGCGATTCTGTTAACGATTCAGGATTTGTAGCTTTTCCATTATCAAAATTATTAATTTCATTCCAATTTTCTTTTATATCTTCTATTTTTACATTTCCTTTATGTACTAAATTAACTCCGTGAGTTCTTTGTCTTCTAACACTTGCTATCCAACATGATCCTACTTCAAATACTTTTCCTGTATCAGGACAATCTTTTGATGCCAATAGGCCTATCAAAGGAGCAACAAACTCGGGTTTTAACATTTCAACCATTTCAGGTGGCATTATTGTAGCAGTCATACTAGTTCCTGCATTAGGTGCAACTGTATTAACATATATATTATATTTTCTGCCTTCAATAGATAAACTATTACTAAATCCTAAAATACCACCTTTAGCAGAACTATAGTTAGCTTGACCAAAGTTACCATACAATCCTACTGCAGAAGTTGTATTAATAATTCTACCATATTTTTGTTTCATCATATGTGGCCATGCTGCTTTACTGACTTTATAAGTACCTTTTAAATGAATATCATAAACTAAATCCCAATCTTGATCTGTCATTTTAACAAAACTTTTATCTCTTAATATACCTGCATTATTTATAACAATATCAATTCTTCCAAACGTTTTAATTGCTTTATCAACAATTTTATCACCTTCTATAACAGAATCATAATTTGCTACTGCATTTCCTCCATTACTTTTAATTTCATTAACTACAATATCTGCTGATTTCATCATTTCTCCATTTTTGTTTTTGGAACTTCCTAAATCATTTACTACTACTGATGCACCAAGTCTACCTAATAAAAGCGCATATTGTCTTCCTAATCCAGCTCCTGCTCCAGTAACTATTGCTACTTGACCATTATAACCAATACTTTTTTCTCTAATATTGGTTTTTAAAGTCTTAGCCTCTTCTACTAAACTAGGCCAATCAACTTCAGTGATAGAAGTGGGATATTGCGGATCTTTAAAATCATTAATTTTATTCCATTTTTCTAAAATAGCGCCAGGCGTAAAAGAAGAATCAGCTTTAAATAAAACTCCTCTTGATCTTTCCCATCTTACCTTAAAATATTGCCCTGCTCCTAATTCATATATAAATCCATTATCTTCACATTCTTCATGACATAAATATCCTACTAAAGGTGCTACATATTCTGGTTTCATTGCATTAAATACTTCTTCTGGCATTGTATTTTGTGTCATCCTTGATGCTGCAATTGGCGCAATAGCATTACAATAAATATTGTATTTTTCTCCTTCTTTAGATAAAGTATGACAAAGACTTGCTAAGGCTAATTTAGCTACAAATTATTTATAATTTTAACCTGAAGAATAATTAGTTTGTCCAAAATTTCCATATAACCCTGATCCAGATGATGTCATTATTATTCTATATTTTATTTTCAATTTTACCTTCCATACTTTTGTTTTCTAAAAGTTTCCCAAGCAGCTTTAGTAATCTTATAAGCACCGCGAACATGAACTCTATGAACTAAATCCCAGTCTTGATCAGTCATTTTAATAAAACTTTTATCTCTTAAAATACTACAAAAATAAAATATTAAATACCCAGCATTATTAATAATAATATCAATCCTACCAAACTCGTTTAAAACTTGATTAACAATTTTATCACCATCTTCAACAGAATCATAATTAGCTATAGCAATCCCTCCTTTATTCTTAATTTCTTTTACTACTATATCTGCTGCTTTTTCATTATTTATTTTACCAAGATCATTTACTACTACTTTAGCACCTCTTTCTGCGAACATTATTGCATATACTTTTCCAAGTCCTAATATTATTAAATAATTAACCTCCTCCTGCTCCTGTTATTATTACTACTTTATTATCAAATCTTAATTCACTCATTACGTTTTTTGTAAAATCTTTGTAATTGATTTTTATGAAATTAATTTAATGGTTAATTTTTGATACAATGGATTAAAAATCACATGTATAGTTACATAGCGTGTATGCCGTTGTATTCTGAGAATTTTCTGTAAATATTTCAAAGGTAGCATTCTGTAAGAACAAGCAGAAAACTAACATCTCAAGATAATATAGCTTGTAATAAAATTTATTCCAAGCCAAACTTATTATTTGGTATTTTTTATTAATTTATATAATATTCCATTTGGAATACCCGCTTTTTGAAGTTGGATTGAACATTAAAAAAGTGTATAAAAGCTATTTGCAGGTAGGTTTATTACATGTATATATAAATCTTAAATAAATACAATGCATAAATAAGACTGGCAATAAATATTTTATCTCAACACAAAATATCAATTAAACTAGATCAAGTTTAAACTTATTTATTATTTAATTTTATATATTTTAGCAAATCATCAAAAATATTCTGATCTAAATCATCAGCCCATAAAAAATCCAAATGTTCATATTTTTCAACTTCTTTTGAATATAAAGGTTTAGGAATATGAGAAAAGAATAAATTCATATCAGATAAAGTATCAGAACCACCATAAAATATAATCAATGGTGTAGTAATTTCTAAAGTAGGAAAAACATGAGAAACATGAGTTGTAATAGGTAAACCAGTTACATCAGGACTATCATTATAATATTGAAATTTACCACTTAATATAATTTGAAACCAATGAACTAAACATTTTACACTTGTATAAGAATATAAATGTTGATAACATATTAATTTTGTTTCAATATTCATATTAGCAGCTTTCCAATTAAATAATAATTTTAATGACATATCAATACATTTTACAAATACTCTTCTAGGTAATAAATTTTGCCAAAATAATGTTAATGATAATGCTGCTCTTCTTCCAAATATTAAATATATTAAATTTGGTGATGCTTTAACTGTTGATGTTACAAATCTATTTGTTATTCCTTTTGGAGTCGTTGCTGGGGCTAAACTTATAAATAAGTTAATCTTTTTATTTAATATAGGATCATTCGACAAAGCTGCAAATGCGAGTGCTGTGCCTTGTGAAAATCCAATATATGTTAATGATTCTCTATTTGTTTTATTTAATATAAACTAAATATAAATATTAATTACATCAACAGTATTTGGCAAATCTATTATCGATAACTCATCTAAACTAAAATTCCAGAATTTATCATCATTTGTACTTATTATTCTATGTTTAAAACTATATTTATTTCCTCTAGAATTACCTAACCATACGTCAAAACTATAAAACATTAAATATAAATTTACCCTTTATTTAATAAGAAATATGCAATATTATTATTTATATCTGGTCTACACATAAAAACTTCTGAACTCATTAATAGTCCATGCCATAATAATACTATAGGCTTTTCTTTACCTTGTTTCTCATTTTTTAAACTCAGCCTGTGAATTCCCAAAGAATAACCATCTTCAGTTTTGACAATATGTTGTCTAATATCGCAATCCCTACAAAAATTAATAATAAAAAACCAATATTTAGCAAAATCAAATACATCTCTAAAAAAAGCTTTATTTCTTTTACTAAAGATTATTAATATTTTACTCTTCTTTAAATATTGATTTTGGTGTTAAAGAAAATATAAATCTTATTATTGGTTCTGTTATAAATATTAAAAATGTTAAAAATAATGATATATATTCTTCTATTGATAATCTACTTAATATAGGTATTTTTGCCATTAATCTATTACGTATTTATTACAAATCTAAATTTAAATCTTGATTTTTGATTATTCAAGGAAATCAACAAATATATTATGAGTATTTCTTATTCTGAATAAAGTTATGAAATGATTATTAGATTCTTAAAATGAAAAACACCATCTTAGTTCATAGCTTATTCAACGTTGATTAATGTACTATAAGAGCACATTTTACAATGAGATGATTGTCAGATTATTGTGAGATTTAATCCTTTCACTGCTATCATCGACTTTATCTACACACTGCATTTAGCAATTTCTGTCGAATACAAACATAAACTCCTTAAAAGAGATTTATTTTGAGGATAAAAGCTCATGTATTCGAAGTAATATAATCAATTAAACTTCTACGTTGTAAGCTATTATTAATTTTTATAAGTATATAGAATTTGCATCGAATGCAATCTTTAGCATTTATAAAAAGGGTAAATTACTAAACTAATTATTTGGGCATATTTTTAAAAAATAATACCCTTTACTTATTATTAAATCTCAAATTATGTCTGAAATAGACAAAATTGATATATATTTTAATTTAATTTTAAAAACAAGTTTATTGAAAAATAAGACCAATAATATTATTTCCTACTTTCCGTAATTTAAACTGAACTCTAAACCCGTAAAAAGTTCAGTATTATTTAATTTTAGATTTTTAGATATAAAATTTTGTTATCTTTTAGTTTTGTAATTTTGTTGCTTTTCTAATATTTTTAATTAAAGTTTTATATTGTTTCGATTTTTTGATTAAGATTTTATAAAATTAAGAATAATTTTATAATTCAAGCTGAGTATCAGATGTTTCTGATACTTCCAAAAACTCAATCTTATCTTTTTGAAGATACATCGTAGATTTTGATGTTCTTGGATGTTGTTCATGATATATATTTTATTTGATGAAACAATTATTGAAATTATGTTATTAAAAAAATATAAAAAGACCCTCAGGAAGAGGTTTGAGAAGTGACTGTTCAAATATAATTGGCTTAAAATATTTAAATACATACCCAAGAATTCTTGAATCATCCTTATGTTTTTTGGGTAAAGATGTCTTATAAGTAACCCGACGTCATTATGACGACTTTTTTAAATTTCAACCAAAACATTATAAAAATGTAATAATAAAAATTAAAATATAAAACCCCACAAACCCAATAATAATATTTGTTAAATGGTTTTATTTGATTTATTGTTTTTATAAATTTTTTTAACTTATTTATTAAATAAATAATTATTGATTATTTTTCGCTTATAAATTGGTTGATAATTTTGTGATAATTCGTCATAATGACGTCGGGTTACTTATAAGACACCCTAACCGTTTTTTGTTTAATATTGAAGCTATTTTACATTCCGAAATGTCTTGATCATGAACTTGCCATTCAAAAAGAATATACAACGACAATTATTTAAAGCAAATGTTTAGTATTTAACATTGAATCTTTTTCTTTTATTGAAATTTATTACAATCGACCAATTTCCAAAAAAGTGATTTATTGAGCTTTTTATGTATTTTGGCTTTTGTACAATTATATCGAATTTAACTGCGTTTTCCTAATATTCTGAAAATAAAAAATACGGGATTAGCTTTACAAAATAAAGAACTTTGTTTAATTAACAATAAGCCCTTAAAACAATATTTATTATTTTTACCTATTCTTCATAAACAAAAGTAAAAACACTACAAGGATCTATTTTCAAAATTCAACTCCCGAATTTTAAAAACACAATTAATTAGCACCTTAAACACAGATAATCTATTGAAAAGCGCCATTAATAAATTATAATTAATTAAAATTAAACATAATTAAAACATTACTATATTTTGGTAATTTATAAATATAAAACAGTGTATTAGAATGTTTCATCAATGTTTATATAAATTTAAAATTTAATTATTGGATTCAAAATGAATGCACAAAAATACACTATTGAGAAAAGAAAGGCTATCAATGATAAAGAAGAAATAATCAAAGAAATATTGATGAAAAAGTTATTATTGTCCAAAAAAGTTAATTTGGTTGACGATTTGGAAAAGAAATTGGATGATTCTGATAATAACAAAGAAGTGCTAATAAATTACTACAATAACTTGGTAAACTGCTCAAGCTAACCATTTACAATAAATTATTCTGTTTTAATGTTATGCTTTTACTTTTTTGCTTATTTATAAATTTGAACTTATAAATAAAACGAGCTAAGCTGTAATCTTTTCAATATTTAAGATTAAGCTAGAAAGCCATTTTAATAAATGTGTTTACATCATTTTTAAATACAAACAACATGAATTCAGATTTCTTGACAACATATGTACTACAATTAAAGAATATTTTGGAAAGATTCTTATAATATCAAAACAATGTTACAAAAATGGATATAATTAAAATAGCATTTAATGATAAAAATTAAATGATATCAGTAACTATAAAAGATTAATTAAATATAAAAACCATTCATAGGCATTTCATCAATTTGAGTACTATAATATTGTTCAATATCTCTTAAAATATTAATATCTTCATTTTTAACAAAATTAATAGCAACACCTTTTCTACCAAATCTTCCAGAACGACCAATTCTATAAAATATTATTTAATTTAAAACCTATGAATATAAGCTTCTCTATTTAATGGCAAATCATAATTTATAACTAAAGAAACCTGTTGAACGTCTAAACCACGAGCCCAAATATCAGTAGTAATTAAAACTCTAGAAACAGTTTTTCTAAATTCCAACATAATAGAATCTCTTTCTTTTTGAGGCATATCACCATGCATACTTGAAACAGTAAAATTTGCATCTCTCATCTTTTCAGTTAACCAATCAACTTTTCTTTTCGTATTTACAAATATTACTGCTTGTGTTATTGTTAATGTGTCATATAAATCACATAATGTATCAAATTTCCATTCTTCTTTTTCTACTGCTATAAAAAATTGTTTTATTCCTTCTAAAGTCAATTCATCTCTTTTAACTAAAACTCTTATAGGATCTTGCATAAATTTAGTACTCATATCCAAAACATCATATGGCAATGTTGCACTCAATAATACTATTTGTGTACTTGGTGGTAAAAATCTATAGATATCGTTTATTTGTACTCTAAACCCTTGATTTAATAACTCATCTGCTTCATCAAGCACTAACATTTTGACATTTTTGGTTCTTAAATTACCTCTCTTTATCATATCATAGACTCTACCAGGTGTACCAGATATAACATGTTGACCATAATCTAATTTACGCATATCTTCTCCTAAATTAGTACCACCAATACATGCATGACATTGTACATTCATGTAATCTCCCAATGCCAATATAACAGATTGTATTTGAGTAGCTAATTCTCTTGTTGGAGCTAATACTATTGCTTGAGTATCTCTTAAAGTAGTATCAATATTTTGTAATATAGATATCGAAAATGTTGCTGTTTTACCTGTACCACTTTGTGCTTGTGCAATAACATCTCTACCTTTTACTATTGGTAATATTGCTCTTTGTTGAATTGCTGATGGTTTTTCAAAATCTATAAGATTAACTAAAACAATTTACTGTATGCATATATTCCTCTTAATAAATCTTCTTTCAATCCCATATCATCAAATGTGGATGCTATTTTTATATTGTCACTTGTTTCAAATATTATTTTTTCATCATCTAACTTTCTAACATAAGTCATTTTAAAAAGATTTTTTTCAAAAATCTATTTATGAAAAATTATTTGAGATTTTTATATAAGCATAAATGATTTAAATTATAGAATCGATTTAAACATTTTAAAGTAATTCCGTTAAGAACAAATTTATCTTTAATTCAAATATCTAAAATGTTTGTGAGTCATAAATATATATATTGTTACTTTAAATATTAATCTTCAATCTTTTAATTATTACATGATTCTTTATTTAATGAATAACAGTGTACATAATTGCTTTTTCTTCAAATTTGTAAATTCTTTACGTAAAAATAATAGAGTTTTAAATTAAATAGTTATTTTCTTATAAAATAAGCTGGGGGATTTAATATTATAAACTTTAGGTTTTCCCCAGGTTAAAAAAATATTATAAACTTTGTTTCTATTGTTTTTACAAGATTCTATCATTGTGAGTCAAAATTATTTGTTAACATGCGTGGCTTTGTACATATTTTATCCAAAACCCTTCAAATTTAAGTTTAAGCATTATCCAAAATAGTGAAATTAAGTATGTGTAAACATTTCTTTAGAAAATAACTTTCATATATGCATTTTATAAAGAATTTTATATACAATTTATCACAGTTCGCTTAAACTTAACAAATCTCATGTGAATATTCTACTAAGACTTTATTCTCGAGTCTAAGTTATGCACAAGTTAAATAGTAAAGTGTAAATTTTGATTTATTTTAATAATAATTATGCTTATAAATTTTAAAGAAAACGATAATTTTATTTCTAGTACGCTTCCTATTTTCTTAATCAGTTAAGTCTCAAAGATTCAAAAAATATATAATGCTAAGAATGAAATGTAAGTGTAGTTATGTTTATTTGAGAGTTTACATATTAGTATCTTATCTGTGCTTTTTAAAACTTTCATATAGAGTATTTCCGTTTAATAAATCATTTTTAACTTTGAAATCACATTCTTTCCTTTTTAAAGCAACATTAATGATTTCATCAATTCTATTTTTTGGTATTACAACTACGCCGTCAATATCAGCCATGATAAAATCATTTGGAATCACATCAATACTGCTGTAACTACAATCATATTCTTTTGGGATAGACAATTTTATAGGTATATTAACATCGAATGGAGTTATAAAACCATTTGAACCTAAGCAAGAATTTCCTCTATAATAAATCTATTAATTAAAATATATAAATACGGATAAATCCAATTCTTTTATTTCATCTAAATCTCTTATTTTTCCATCAGTTATAATACCTTTTATATTTTGCTTTTTGCTTCTTAATACTAATAAACCACCTAAGATAGCATTGATTTTATCTTTATAAATTAATTAAAATACTTTGTGGCGAAGATATTACAACAACATGATCTTTGGGTAAATCATCTAACTAAAAATAGAAATAATTAATAATACCCAATGTAAATTTTTGTTCCATTTTGGATTATCTTGTTTTTCAATTAACTTTTATTAGATTTATTATTACTTTTATAGTATAAACAGGACCTAATAATTTTTTATCATTAATTCCTTTTAAATCTGGAATATATGTATTTATATTCAAAATTCTTAATGCATCAGCAATCTTTTTTATGTAAAATTTAATTTTACCTCACAAGTATTAAAATTTTCCAATTTCTCTAAATAATTCATAAAAAGTAAAAATTAAGAAATTTAATAAATAAGAAACTTTAATATTAAACAAAAAGCAATATTAAACTTGATAAATAAATAGAATAAGAATTAGAAGTTTTTGAATTTTCTTTATTATTTTTTAAATCCAATTTATCATCATTTGATTCAACAAGATTATGATCTTTAGAAATATTCTTATTAATAGGATTAATAATAATTTTAGTATTAAATTTATTCTTAATTTTAAAATAATGACTAAATTTATATTCATCATTAAATATCATTTTTATACAATAATTTTCTCCTGTTTCTAATTGTTTTAATTCTTTTTTATTTATTTGCATTGTTTTATTGTATAATTTACTGTTTCCTAATTTTAATACTGGTTTAAGATCTTTTTGTTCTCCTTTTACTAATACTAATTCAATATCATCATCTTTTTCATCATTGTAATTCCAATTAACACTAATAGTATCATTCTTGTTAAGATCCCACTCAACACCATCAATAGGACTAGTAATCAAATATTCAGACAAAATATTACTAATAAAAATAAACAAAAACATTTTAATTTTAATAATTATTTTAATTATTTAAATACTAAATAATTTTAATTAATACTTTTTAATTTAATTAGGAGTTGAATTAAATTTTTTATTTAGTTATATCTTGATTTAATTCTTTTTATATTAAAATTTTTTGATTTACAAAAAACTTTTATTATTTTTTAACTTAATTAAGAAATTGTATTAATAGTTATAAAGATATTTAACTCAAACCATAATTATTTTTCATTTAATTTTTTATACTATTTTCATAAAGAAAGTTAAATTAATTACTAAATTTAATGAGTTTGATCACATGTTTTAAAGTCAAATGGGCTTAGTTAATTTAAAAATATAAATTAGTACGACTTTCAATATTATAATAAATTTACCTCTATTTACATGAGTATGATTCAATATGTATCTAATAAGCCAAACCATAATTTTTAATTAATCCCAAGTTGGAATTATTGCAGTATTTCACAGGTTTTAAGCGCAAAAAGTTTAGAAAGATTTTGACCATATATTCTGTCAAAGATAAAATTTTATCATATTAATTTTATTTGGCAATTGTTATTTTATGATTTCCTTATTTTCTCTTACAAATATATTTTTTAGTAATTCCACATGAGATATAGGCAAAAAACTGATAGAAATTTTGCGCATAAACCTGAGAAATATTGTAGTTTTGGTACTTGGAATTTAAATTGCATCGTTTTTATGATCAATTTCTTATGGCTTGGTTTGTAAAGATTAATTTTATATTTAAGATATACACTTTATATATCACAACCACTATATTATAAGTTTTATGTGCAAATTTTCAAATCGAATTTACTTTTTAACATATAAACTTTTATAATTAAATTCCAATTTCAACTGTTGTTTAAATATAGATTTTGATTTAGGCACAATATTGAAAAAATATATTTTAACACTTTCTAAAGCGAATACTTGTTTTTTAAATTATACGATTTTTTACATTTACAAATTTTGATTATAACGCCCTAAAAGTAGCCCTAAGTCATCATTACACATTTTTTTAAATTTCAATTAAATTTATTTGAAAAATAAATATCGAGAAAAAAGCAAGCCCATACGAAACACACCCATAACTAGGAAGGACACAAATTTGCACTTAAAAATCGCATTTTGCATTTAAAAATTGGCATTTATTTTTTTGTTAAAAAATCAGGGTTTATTAAAAACCTAAAAATGTTTCAAAATTGCATTTATTGCGCTTAAAAATATTAAAATTTGGCATGCATAAATTTCAAAAACTAAAAAATGTTGTATAAATGGTATCGGGAATACATTTATTGGGTTAAAAGCTTCTGAAGATTATGATGGGAATAATGTGGTGGAATGGATCAAGGATGTATCAGGAAGAAATAGGCGATTTCTCCTCCAAATGGAACTTTTGAATGAATTAAGAAAAATGGACATTAT
>JAQFYD010000478.1:0-18594 GCA_034694225.1 Bourletiella hortensis | reverse complement strand
ATTTTAGAAATTGTTTGAATATAACAAATATATACAATAAAAAGTTATAATACACTAATAGCGTTTGTAGTCTAATGTATTAAATTTGAACTTTTTTCAAAAAATTCTATTAAAATTAATTGCGTAAAAAATTTTTTGAAATGGATAAAGTAAACTATTATTTAGCACAAGCAGATAAAAAATTATCAACATATCCAATAATGAATGATATAGAAAAGAAAACAACTATACCAAAAGCATATTTTGCTTTATCTATAACTGCTTTACTTTCTTTTTTATTAATCTTTGATTTTTGTGGTTCTACTGTTTCTTTTTTATTAGGTTTCTTATATCCTGGTATATAATTAATAATATAATTTATAGCATATGCAACTACTCATGCTCTTATTAATAAAGAAACAGATAATTATCCTAAATTATTGAATTATTGGTTTAAAATACTATTTAATTTTATAGGCCTGTTTTTGGATTATTATGTTTATTTGATTATTTTAAATCTTTCTTTTCATATTTGATACCTTTTTATCATTTAGTTAAATCTTTTGCTACAATTTGGTTGTATGCATATGATTTTAATGTATTATGTTTATTTATTTTAGGGTGCTCAAATTGTTTTTAATAATGCTATTGGGCCTGCCTATAATCAAGTTGGACAAAAGGTAAATGATATAAAAGAAGGCAAAGTAGGAAGCATGTTAGATGACGTTAAAGCAAAAGCTAAAAATGCAGTTAATAACTTGGATGAAAAATCTAAGGAAGCTAAAGATAAAGCAAAAGAGAAAGTTGAAGAAGTTAAAAAAGATAAATGAAATTTGCAAAATATTTATTAAAGAAGCTTTTCTTTTTATAAGTCTAATATATTTATTTTTTCACCTTTTCTATCACCTTTTGTACAGAATACTAATGGTCTAAAACTCTCATCCATTTTTAATACTCTATTAAATATTATTTAATAGTTACGATGATGATCTAAATTTATTTAATAATGATTTTAATCCTTGTATATTTGCATAAGATAAATCACAAATTTTTTCAGAATTCCATTTAGGCCTAAATTAAAAATATAAAATACCATTTTTTACCAACATATAAATTAATAAACTTTAAAATAGATCTATAATTAAATTTAAAAGAATACTCTTTATTAATAAAATTAACAAAAGCATAACCAACATTACAATTATTTTCATAATCAATTCTTAAATATAAAAAATCAAATTCTCCAAAATGAGATTCATTTAATAATTCTAATAACATTGATTGTGTATATTTATTAGGTAAATTTCTAATCATAAATGTTGTTCTATCATCATAAATAACATTATTTGTTAATTCTTCTGACCAATAATAACCTTTGTTTATATTTGATGTTTCTATATTTGAATCATGATAATAATTAAAATAATCACAAAAATATTCATGGTTATAATTATAAGTAAATACATTTAAATTCTGTAATTTAAAAGTTTATTTACTTTTAATATAAAATAGTTATTAGCCATTTCACATGTTTTTATATTATGAAAATAATATAAGTTTGGTTTCCCTTTATTTTCTATTTTTATATATTCATTTGAATCTATTCCTAATAAAGCCTATAAATAAATAAACAAATAAAACTAAATGTAATTCAATCTTATCAACATTATTAAAATAAAGACAATCAAAATTAAAGAAATCAATTTTATATACTTGATCTAATAAAAGCTAATTATTATTTGTATTAAATATACATTATTTAGATCATTTCCATTAACATAATCAAAAGTACAATCAGATAAATCAAAATTCTTTAAAAAATAAAATCTAGAATCCAAAAAATAAATAATTAAATTAGAGTGTTTAGGAAAGAACAATAATTTATAAATATTATTAAAATCCTATAATATAAAATTAAATTTTACTATATCTTGTATTATTTTTTCTAATTTTTTTAAGTTTTTGTTTTTTATTATTAATATTTTACTATTTATTCTTTGTTTTATATTAACTTGTACCATTTTAAATATTAGTCTTTAAATGCTTATCTTATATAATTCTAAAACATTATATGCTTGTAATCATTACTTCACTATTTATAATAAACTTTAAGTAATTTTTTAATTACATTCATTATATAATTATTATTTAATTAAAATTTATATATTTTGAAAAACTAGGAGTTTTTTATTTATGAAAAAAAGTTGAGTTTTTTTAAAATGGATACATATTGTAAATTTTGCAAATTAAATAATTTTAACAAAAATCACAAATATAGTAAAAAACATAAAAATAATCTAGAATACTTTTTAAATAAACAATCCAAAGTAAAATAATCAATATAATTTTTATAGATTTACAATGAATTCAAATTCTTTTTAATTCCTTTATGTATTAAAGATGGTTCTCAACAACCTGATTATTATTGTGTTTTTTGTGAGTTTTTGATTGAAATAAAAGATAAATATGAAGAGCCTCAAGTTGTATGGTATTTAGTTATTTTTTATAAGTAGTAAACATGTATTCAAACATTGTAATAATATAATACATAAAAATAATGTATTAAAAATATTTAATGAGAATATAATTGATAAAAAATTTGATAAAAATTTATTTTTAGTTGATGACAATGCATTACATCAAGTATTATTTGTGTTAATTATATAGTTTTTGTCGGATTCTGAATATATTTTAAGGGATTTTATTGAAGATAATAATGAGGTTTAACAATTTTAATTAGTAGAATATTGAAGTTGAAAAGGGAAAAGGGAGCTTTAAGAAAGAGCCTCCCATTATTACTAATTACAAACTTGTTGAAAATAGTTCGAGGTTTCAGATTGATAATAGTATTTATAGATTTCAATAACTTAGATCTAGAAATAAACTACAATAAATCAGTATTTAACAACGATAAACCCCCATGGGAAGAAACTGAAGAAGAAGAAACAAAAATAGGACCAGATATAGAACTATTTTTAAAAAATAAAGAAATACAAAAAAATAAAAAATCTAAAAAATTGGAAGGTATTAAAAATCGTGATATAAATGTTGATCATGATTGGTTACCTAATTTTGGTTCTACTTGGAATAGTAATCCTAGATGGAAAACTAGAGAAGATTTTAAAAATAAAGATTGAATATTGGTGTATAATTAAATTCTAATTAAAATGTGATATTCAATTTTTTGATTACATTTTGTAGAGATGATATTTAATCATTAAATTATTTGATTATATTCTTTGTATTTATATTATTCCAAAAATTATTCTTGACAAATATTGATAAAATGATTAAAAATAACAAATAGAACAAATCTTAAGTATGAAAAAATTATAAAATCATTATTTTTTATATTTTTAGTAAACTCATCCAAATATAATATAATAGATTTTCAAACCTTTCCGTACGTGGGTATTTTTCGAAAAATGTGCCTGTATGGCGAAGCACAAAGGGATGTTTTATTCAATGTTTTATTTTAATTTTTAGTATTTTTAACATCTCCTTATTATTTATTTTTCTTATTTCAATGAAACCTATGACACCTTGTACAAGCCGTACCGAAAGGGTTAAATCCAATTATACGAATTGGAAATTATAAAATCAAGCTTATCATTTTTATTAAAATACAAAGAAGACTCTAAGCTATGTTATTGAATTATATCGAAGCTCAATCATCTTATGAATGATTAACAACCCAAACCCTCAAATTTTTAGATTTTGATGTGGTTTTAGTGTGATCTATCCTCATTTATGTATATAAATTAATAATTAAGTTTGATATAAGATTCAATTAAACACAAGAAAACTTATATTTAAAATAAATTAAATTGTCAAAAAACTCAATCTATAAATAAATCTTATTTTTTAAAAAAGCATACGATCTGTTAAACATTTGATCAAAATTGAGGCTCTTATATTTTTAATTTTGAGCCATAAATTTTAATAAGATTATAAAAGATCATCTTTTTATTTATTGTAATGTTTATAATTGTTTATGTAAATAATAAAAAAATCCAATGTTTCATATAAATATGGCAAAATATAAATAAACAAAAAAGTTCAATCAAATTAATGATTAAATCAATATTAATAAGTTTGGTATATAGTAAATCTATAGAAAAAAGAATGACAAATATAGGAAGAATAGTAGGAGGATATGAAACTAAACCATTTCAATTCAAATATATGTTAACATTAATGAATAAATTTGTTGATTCTCATAGATGTGGTGCAACATTAATAAGTCCAAATATAGCATTAACAGCAGCACATTGTGTTGTTAATGTAGAAAAAGATGAATTATTAATAGAAGCACATAGACATGATTTAAATAAAGATATAAAAGAAGAAAATGGTGAGTTGGCAGAAATAAAAGAAATTATTATAAATGATAAATTTGAATCTAATGAAATGAAATTAGATAATGATATTGCATTATTAATATTAGATAGAAATTTAAATTTTAATATTGTGGAAATTGATAATAAAAATTTAGGTAATAATATTGGTATGAAATTGTTGGCTTTAGGATTTGGAGCAGGAAAATATAATGAATCGCCATTATTAAAATTAAATGGAGCATTAATACCAATAACAAATATAACAGAATGTAAAACAAAATTAAAAGATAGTTTTGAAGTAAATGAAAAATTTCAATTTTGTGCTGGTTATATTGATGGTAAAAAAGATACTTGTTCTGGTGATAGTGGTGGTCCTATTATTTTAAATTCTTCTGAAAAAGATATTCAAGTTGGTATTGTTAGTTATGGTAATAAATGTGGTACTCCTGATAAACCTGCTGTTTATACTAGATTATCTACATATTATGATTGGATACAAGAAATAATTAAAAAATATTCTAATTAAATTTTAATTTCATTTATAAATTATACTCCTTTTTTAAAAATTTTAATATTTTTTAACTTTAAAAATATTCGCGAATTATAAACACCAATTCAGAATTTTAGTAAATTAGTACACCTCTATAAATAAATTGAAATAATCATTTATAATAAAAGTTTAGTATTTAATAATATCACCTTATATTTTTAAGTGTCTAAAATACACTAAATAAAATTCTAGTATTGAAATTTTAAAAATGATGATTTCATTGAAAGATAAAAATATTGAAAATATTAATTGATAATTTATTTATGTTAATTCTTTTTTAAAATACAAATTAAAATAATCAATATCATGAGATATTTAAGATATAAGTTTTTTAAATCCCAATGAACTTTTTATAATCTACTGTCATTCACAGATTTTTCGCAAAAATTTTGACCGGATTTTGCCTATATTTCATGTGAATTATAAATAAATGAATTTATATGAGAAAACTATGACATTGTAAATAAAAATTTTCAAATTAAATTAAGCCAATTAATATTTATCATTTTACAGATTATTATAGCAAAATCTTTCCTATTTTTTGTGCATAAAATATGTGAAACATAATATATAATTTCATCAATTAAACAAGAAAAACCAAAGTTTATTTGATAAGAATTCAAGCCAAGTAATATATAAAAAGAATGAATTAACTTTGAGTCTTATTCTTTATCTATATCTCATAAATTTGATGAAACATTTAAGATATCTCTTATGTCGTGAAAACTTATCTTAATGAAGTGATATGATTTTAAGATGTTTAGCTAAATTTTAAATGCGTAATTTAAATTTATGTTTTGTAAAATCAAGCTTAATAAAGAAAATTTAATCAGTGAAAACTCTTTAAGTTAGAACCTCTATATAAAGGACACTCTCAATGTTGTAAGAATTTTTTCATTTGGTTGGCATCAAAAAAGGCATTAATAAAAATAAATGTATATTCGTGACTTACCAAGTTATATTCGATACTACCTTAATAATTTAAAGATATACTACTCCTTTTCAAAATACTGGGCGAATTGGAGTTTGAAATTTACTTCAAAATAGAAGTCAAATTTTGATAATTAAAAAATCATTATATTTAATTATAATCATTTATAAAAACCTTTTTACATTAAAAATTTATCAATTAATTTTCAAAAATTAAATCATAAAACGAGTTTATATTGAAAATATAACTTTTATAAAATAATTAAATTGATAAATATCAGTTTAATTGGCAATAAAATTTTGATTATTTTTAAGAAATGACTATTCTTGTAATAATAAAAAGCACCAAAAATTTACATCATGATTCAAGTTTACATACTACTCCTTTTCAAAATACTGGGCAAATTGGAGTTTAAAATTGACTTCAAAATAGAGGTCAAATTTTGAATACTAAAAAATTGTTTTATTTTACTTTAAACATGTAAATAATCATTTTTTATTTACAAAATTTTGCAATCTAATTTTCAAAAATTAAATCACAAAACATGTTTATGTTGAAAATACAACATTTAAAAAATAAATTTATTCATAAACAACAGTTGGGTTTGTAATAGAAATGAGATTATTTTTAAGGCTAGTTGAACTATTAAATTATAAAAATCACAATAAAAACTTACATCATGATTCAGATTTACATCAGAATTTCTGATAAATTTGAAAATCAGATAAAACAGAAAATAAAATATAAAATATAAACAAACAGAAAAAAGCAAAAGAAAAAATATTTGTATGTAATAATAGCTAAATATTTATATTATTGTTTAAAGGTATTTTGTGGTCTATAACTATCATATTTTCCTTAATTTGAAAAATAGACCAAATTTGAACAGTATTTTGAAAAGGAGTAGTAAATTTTATGTTTAATTTTCATGAAAATTCTATGTATGCAAAACAGTTCTATTAATATAAATTAATGTTGGTTTTGTTTCATAACATATAAATATTTGATATATGATTCAATGTTTACTATTTAATAAAATATACCCAATCTTATTGAAAATCAAATATTCTTGCAATCTTTTCTAATGAAAAAATAAAACTTACTATGTTTCTGCTAATTTATGTATTTGAAATTAGCGAAAGATGGTGCTTTTCAAAAATAAAGCATAAAATAAACTTATAATTTATTTGGTGGTGTTTGTTGTTATCTTAATAAAAATTATGTATTGGAGTCTAAATTATTGAAAACGTTTTTTTTCGCCTGGGGAAAACCCAGAACATACTTTATTTAAAAATTAATTATAGCCCATAGATTTATAACATTCATATATTCCAGATGTTCACTATAGATAGCACCATATTAATTTCATATTTTAATAATATTTTGAGTTATTAGTCAACTCGTTACATAATTTATTTACCTTTCTTTCCTTTGCTTTATTCCTTATAATATTCTTTTTTTTCTTTTCTTAAAATTGATTATATTTATTTTCATTATTTAAAATGACTTGCTACCTAGTTTAGTTATTAATTCAATTCAAAAAAATTTTTTATATAACTTTTTTGAAACAAGTCAAAATAAATCCTCTGAGATTAAAACTTTATTAAAAAACCTAAATAATTGATTTGAGAAATAAATTATATACTTGCATCTTGTATTAATAATTTAAAATTCATTTTATTAATTAATAATCTCTGAAAAATTTATGAGATTATCATCAAAATGGTCTCTTAAAATATCTCTCTTTACATGAGATAAATTATATATTGAAAAGTATTCAACAAAATTTTTCTGCCCGACTTGTTAAGTTTTATCTGAGATAAAATTATTTTATACTTATACAAGAATTCTTGTATAACTACAATGATAGTATATCAAAGCGTTAACCTATTTTTTATTATTGCTCAATATAGCAGCTGTGCAGAATAATAGACTTTTTTGGTATTTTTGATTTATTTAAGAATCATGCTTAGTTGTGTGATAGATTGCACAATAAAACAAGAGCTTATTTGAATGTTTTTTTATTAGATTCTATTTCGGAGATGGCCTTAAGCTTTTCAGAACAATCGGGAGTTCTGAAGCTTATAAAAATGGACAAATTTCTAAATATTCAAGTTTTACTTTTGTGAATAAATTTCTAAATACTCTATACAGCAATGAACATATCAAAATTATAAAATATTTACAAGATCGTAACTTTTCAATGCAAAATCTACAAAAAAGAATTAATTATTCTTTAATCACTTAATTATTTGCATAAAAAACTGTTAACTTTGAAGAAGTTAAGAAGTTTTTAAACATAATATTAAGTCAACTTGAAAACTCAAAAAATTTAATGCACTAGTTTTTCCACCTTAAAATAAACTAGCTTGTATTTTCTAATAGAAAATAATTTTTTAAAATTTAATATTTTTTTATTTTCTTATGATTATAAAATTCTTTTAAAATTTTATTTATTAAACTTTTTCAATATAGAATTGCTTTTTGTTGTTTAACTCATTCCGATTTATACTTCATACGTTATCGTATTTTATTTAAGTTTTTTGAGAGCCAACTAAGAATTAATGTATTTTATGATCAATAATTCATTTATTTTAGACCTGTTTAATGGTGTATTGTTAAGCCGCCACAAATAGAGTTTTTCTAAAAAATACCTACTTTCACAAAGGTAGAAACAGAGTTTATAATTAACAAAGGTATTTTTGAGAATTGTAATTACCATATTTATTATCTATCTCAATATTATTATTTCCTGTCACAGCCTCAAATATCATTCCCCCTTCTTGATTTTTAGGCTTTTTAGCCTCTTTAGGGGTTTATTAAAATTTGGCCTTAATAACTGCGTAAATATTGTCTGGTTTGCCAAAAGAACTTTGCTTTTCATCTGTAAACACATTTTTTATATTCAATTTTCATTCTTAATAAAGAACTTTCAAAACCTAACTCTTTTCTCTTTGTTTGCTTTTTTTAAATAGAGATTTATATACGAACCTATACTCATAACTAGGGGGACACAAATTTGCGCTTAAAATTTGCATTTATCTGAAACATTTGCAAATATTTTTCGCTTAAAAAATTTGCATTTTTGCGCTTAAGATTGCCGAAATATTACATATATTTATGTTGAAAATTAAAACTACCTTTCGGAAATTTGATATTTTTAATAGAAGTATATTTTATTTATTAAATTATTATTATTGTTGTTCCTATTATTTTTTTATTAAATGCTTTTGACATTTAGCATTAACATGTTCAATAAGTGAAATTTTAAGCGCAAATTTTAAGAGCAAAATTTTTTTCAGTAATTTTAAATGCAAAAAAATTTTGCATTTTTTATGCATTTATCCCCCTACTTATAACACAGCTCTTTCAAATTTTTGTGCAAGGTTTGAATTGATATGTTAGTTTTTAAACCTATATACACTCTTGTTAAACAATTATGGATCACTTTACACAGCAATAACTAATAATTGGAATTATAAAATAATGATAAACATGTAATTACCTAAACAGATAAAAAGATTGTATAATTTTGTTTTATTAAGATTAAATTTCAATTATTCTATTGATGGTATTATTACTTAAAGAATGTAAATCAATTAAGGATCAAATATGAATAAATTAAAAATATTAAAATTTAAACTACAAAATATGTATATTTTTTAAATAATATTTAAGAGATGCATAGTGAAGTTTTTAGACAAAAAGTTAAAAATCTTTACCTAGAACATAAAAGCTTGAGGAAGGTTTCTAGAACAATGAAAATGGCGTATAGTACAGTAAGAAATATTATACAAACCAAAAAAGGACTACTAGAGCACCAGGAAGACCAATAGTATTAAATGAATACCAAATCAAAAAAATTGAAAAGTTTATTGCGCTTAAAACCAAAAAAGGAATAGATGTTGATTATTCAACCATCTCCAAAAGCCCAAAAATTAATAACAAGGCAAACATTGTATAAGTATTTGAAAGAGTTAGGTTATAAGTATAGACCAATATATAAATCTTTTTATTTGAATTAATTTAACACAAAGAAACGACCTAGTTTTAAAAAATCTCTAGTAAAAATAAAAAGTAATAAAAATTTTGTGTTCACAGATGAAAAGAGGGTTTCTCTCGACGATCCAAACAATGTTTGTCGAATTATCAATCCTAAATATTGATTTAAGGCCAATCATATTAGAATCAAACTTCAAAACCATGGAGGCGCCGTAATAGTTTTGTGCGCTGTGGCGGGAAATGGCAACCTCAAGTTCAAGATTATAGAGGGTCGTTATAATTCACAAAAATACATCCATTATCTAGAAAAAGTATTTCTGCCTTGGTACAGTAAGGAATTTGGGCGAAAGCCCTATTTGTGGCAGCATGATAATGCACCAATAAAAACGTCAAAAATTACAAAGGAATTTCTGAGTAACAATAATATAGAAGTTCTCCATTGGCCTGCACAAAGCCCTGACCTAAATATCATAGAAAGTGTTTGGAGTATGATTTAAGATAAGATGTATAAGAAAAAAACAATTTAATGATAAAAAAGTTTGATAGAAGAAATCAATAAAGTTTCTAAGCGTATACATAAAGAAAAGATAAAAAAACTTTATGAAACATATCATATAAGACTTTTAGAGCTAATACATCTATAAGGCAAAAAAATTGATTATTAAACCTTTTATTTCGAATTTTATATTGATTTAATATAAACTGATCCATTATTTCATAACATTTAAAAAGTTTAACCGTTTTTGGAGCAATTAATCAATTCGTGAAAAAATTGAAAAATGTATTTTTTCATTGTTTCTTAGGTAGATATTTAAATTTTTATCATTTTTTTATAATTTTGATTATTAGTTATTGCTGTGTAAAGTGATCCATAATTGTTTAACAAGAGTGTATATATGGGACGTGTTAAATTATATTGTACACAACTTTATAATTTCTGTGGGCAAATTTTTTCATTTAATGTTTTTATGAATTTTTCTAAAGATAAAAAAATTCTATCCATTGAAATTGAGGTTGTTTATTATGTCTGTAAATATTTTATTATTTCTATTGATAATTATCTGAGATTTGATTCGAATTTTACTACTTAATATGAATGATATAATTGAAAAGCAAATACTCTTTCAATCTGTGTGATGAAATACACAACACTCTCGATCTTTTTGCCAATTAGTATATCGAAATCAATGAAATTGAGAGGCCTAATGCAGAAGACATATTAAAAGCTTCCAATTATCTAAATTATTTGATTGTAGACTTCACAAAAAATTTCTTTTAACCATATCTATATGAAACTTTTCTGAATAACACAATATCAAATATCATAAGATTGAATTTGCTATATAAAACCTAACATTGTATATTTGAAGTATAAATAAGACGAATTTATGTTATTTTATGATTCTATATTCATATTGTATTATTCATGATTAATATAATAAATTACTACAAAGAAAATGATTGGTCTAAACTATCTCTCCTTAAGTAGTACAACGTCTATATTAGACAAATTTAGATGATTTTTTGATGTCCAAATTATAGAGGTTTGACTGTAATGACTAGGGCAGTCAAAAATGTAATCTTAAAATAAGAAAATGTAACATTAAAAATGTGACTTTTGTGACCTTAAAAATTATAAAATGTAACCAAAAATGTAACACAACAAATATAATATTCTTAAAAAATTATTTGAGGCATAAAAATGAAAAATTTTAATAATTTTTGTTTTATAAATTTAATTAATATGAAAAAATAAATTAATCGTTTTTTCAACATAAAAAATAAACTGATCAACTTAATATATGTCCGTGTATGAATTAAAATATAAAATCAAGTATTTCCTAACATCATTCACATCAATATCTCTTACATTTTATCAAAAGCTTCTTTAAAATCAAAAACTCCTCTCAACTGTACTAGATGAACATCAACAGCTTTGTTAAAGTGTGTAAAGGCTTGTAGATATTTCTGGACTACTTAATTGATAATATCAGTAATTTCATATTTTATTATCTTCTTGTTGATATAAAACTTAATTTTGAATGGATCATTTTAAATTCTAATGATGAAAACGAATTATATCCATCTACAATATTAATTTTGAACTTTCTGATTTTTCCATTATAATTAATAAATTGGAACAACGTTTTCCTTATTTTACATAAAAGTATGATTTAAATTTGTAGGTTCAAATTTGTTTTTGCTATGTTTTTTGTTTCTCTATTTGTCTATCTAAATTTTTTCCATGTTTGATTATTAAGTTACATATATTTTACAAAAGTTCATTATTAGGTGACATAAAAAATTTGCTAGGATATGCAGTTAGTATATATTCTATTATGGATCTTGCTTTTTATCTGATTCTTGGCCTTTTCAATTTTAAATTGGATTTATTAATAATTTAATTTTAATTTTAAAATTTGGTTCTAGATTTAAAAATTATGTGTTTTTTAACAAATAAAAATTAAAAAATTTTGATTAAAATTTCAAAATGGCTTTCAAATAAATATTTTTCTGCAAAGAATTATTCATTAGTCGAATAAATTAGATATTGTTACTCATGTTTTACTTTATGATAAAAATATATCCGATTTGTGGACTAATGGTAAAAATGTAACTATTTTGTGACCTAACGACTAAAATGTAACCAAACGTAACTTTATAACTTTTTAAACAAACGAGCTAGAGAAAAACGGATAGCAGATTCTTGAGTTTCATGCGTATTTAATCACAATATCAAAAGTGACTTTTTGTAACTTTTGACTGCCCTAGTCATAAACATACATTTATGTTTTTTGTGTAACTGAATTTATTTAAAAAAATTAAACAAACTTTCGGCATACTTATTATAGAAGAACAAGATTGCAAACCACCTAAAGCGTAGAACATAGGAACTACAAATATAGTCAAATGTCAACATCAGTGATAATTCACTGTAGCGTCGCCAATGGCGGGAATCCACAACATACATTTATGTTATAAAAAGTCGTAGTTTATAAAACATCAATTTTGTTATTAAGTACAATGTGGAGCTTAAATAAGATCTTAAAAATGAACTACACAATCACAACATTAGTAACAACTTTTATATATACAACCGAGATTTAGTGAGCTCAGCCCCAATCCCGCTCCAAATCCGCCCCTGTCTATAAGTTGGACATATTTAGTTATATTGGACACAATTTCGTAATTTTTTATAGTTATAAATTTTCCATTTAACATTTTTATGAAATGTTTTGCAAAAACAATAAATGTAAAGGCAAACATAATCACCAAAAATGGTAACTAAAAATCCAGTTATAAGTTTTAACCCTTTCCGTACGAGACTATTTTTTAAGACAAGCTCCTGATGACTAAGCACAAGCGGTTATTATTTTATGTATTCTATTTTCAATTTTTGCTTTTTAGGATCTCTTTATTATTCTTTTTTTCAAATTTAGTTTTCAATAAAATATTAAATCATAAAAATTTCTTGTAGAAAGGAATAAGCTTTAACAAAAAACAATTTTACTAATATAAATAAAGCTCAACGTAACAGTAAACTTATTCCACCACGCATAAAACAACCGTATAAATCTAAAGATACTTATTGTTTATAAAAATCAATGGATAAGAAATCATGCTATTTTTATTTAAAAATGATATAATTGTGTATAAATATTTAAATTTTATTAAAATTACAGAAAATTTATTTAAATTAAACAGTAAAGGTAATATTATCAATAAAAGCATCCATATTAAATTTGTCATCACCATCATCAACAAAACCAGTATCAATACAATCTACATTCTTTAATGAATTGTAATCCTTTTCATTTAAATGATCTTTCAAATAATTTAAATAAAAAAGATTGTCAGACGTAGGAAAATCAATATAATGATTCATGTGTTTAATTATAAGTATCTTTATAATTTTTTGTAGATTGAAATATTTAGATTTTATTAATTTGTTTTTTAAATCTATTAATAAATTGGTTTTATCTATTTCATCTACATCGTTTAATAATTCTTTATCATCCAATTTTTGTAATTCTGTCATGAACTCTCCTAAACTTGTATTGTTTATTTTTTCTTTTATATTGTTTATTATATCTTGTTTTTCTTCTTCTGCTTTTAAGATGAGAATATTTTCAGTAGAATTTAATTTTGCTTCAACTATAAAAACGTCATCATTTTCTATTAAAGTAGATTGAATAGGATTATTAGAAATAATAAAAAAAGATTCTAAATTAAATAATAAAGATTTAGAATTATTTATAATATAATTTTGATTTAAATTAAATCTCTTTAAACTATCTTTTAGTAATTGTAATGTTTCATATTCTTTTTTAATTTTTTGTATTAATTTTTTTAAATTTATTATATCTTGATTAAATTTTTGTGTAATAGATTGTAGCATTGATCTATAATGATTATTAATTTGTCTATATATAATAGATGATATTGTAGTACATAAATGAGAATCGACAAAATCACTATCGTCCAATTTAGTTCTTAATAGCTCTACAACTTTAAAGCTTAATTCATCTAAAGTAACTAAACCATAAGTATCACCACTTTCCATTTTATCAATATCATCAAAACTCTCACTATTTAGTTTTAGTAGTTTTTTGTATTCTTTGTACTTTTCATCTGACATGAATTTATTTCTTGCAAAAATGTACGCTCTATTTTTTAAGTATGGTATCATATCTTCTACAAAGTTATGTAAAAATTCAGTGGTTGTAACATAAACATCACTTAAAATTATAGGACAATTTAGACTATCAGATAAAATTCTATGAGGCGGTGCTAAAATAGGAGAATTTTCATTAAAATAAGGTAAATTTTGTAATAAAATAATAGCATCATTTATAGTAAAACTAGAAGGTAATATATCCATAACATTAATGAATTTATTTTCTTTTAATAAGAATTCTAATTTATTATCGATATTAATTAATTTAGATTTCTTTATTGCATTTGAATTTAATAATAATGCATCTGGAAATCTTGAAGTTAAAAATTCTTTTGATTCACAAACTTCTAATTTCTTTATATCTTCAAAATCAATAAAACCATTTTGTTCATAATACATTTTAATCCAATATTCTTGAGCTCTAATATAAATATTTGGTACATAAACTCCTTCTTGATTTTTAAAATATGATCCAATACTTTTCTTCTTTTTTAAGAATCCTGATACTTCTTTTTCTTTTATTAATTCTTCTAATAAATTATTAAAAAATTTTGAATTTATTGTTGGATGACTACTTAATGATGATAAAGGTGTAGGTCTTGTTATTGCTAATAATAATCCTTGTATTAATCTTCTTTGTCTTTCTACATATCTTTGTGTGTATATAGTTCCCTTGTCGTCCGAGTCTATCTTTGCTTCATATAATTCAAATCTATGGTCATTTACAAGATCAGAAACAAAGTCAAAAGACAATGAGTACTCTTTGGAGACATCAGTTAGTGATACAATGCCATACTGTGATAAGCAATCGTTTATATGCTGTAATATATCCTTTATAAACAATTCACCAAATAATTCAGAATTTCTGAAATATAGTTTTTTGCTTTCATCTTTTATTAATAATTCTATTCTCTTTTCGATTATAGGTTTATCGATTGATAAAGATGATTGCAAATCTAACAAGCTCACCCTGTCATTAAAATTATGTAACTCTTCTAAAATTTCTTTATCTAATTGTTCACTTGTAACCAAATCTTTACCATCAATAGTAAAAATAATATCATTTATATAATTGTTTTTAATTAATTTATCAACTATTTCTTTACAATTTTCTTCATTTAATAAAGAACTTATTTTCTTATTTTCTTTCATTGTAAAACTATTATTTTCAATTTTTTTACTCTTTATATACGTTAATGCTAAAAAATTAAGGGGTATTTATTTATTTTTCAACCAAATTTTTTAAATTACAAAGCATGAAAAAATCTTCAATTTTTAATTAATGATATAATAATACTTAAAAAAAGTTTCAAGAAGTTTATTAAAATTAATATTGTTTTGATATACATAATTATTAAGGAATATTAGGAAACTCTTCATTAATTTTCCTATTTAGTATTTATTATATTTAAAATATTTTTTTATCTAAATTAAGTTAAAAATGTATTTATTATACATTATGTCATTAAATAATTTACTTTTTTACGCCAAGTTTCGATTTATTTAGCTAAATTTGTGTGTATGATGTAACTTTGTTGTGACTATTTATATAGTTGTTATTCGTAAATTTATTAAAAGATTAGTCACGGGTGTATTACATCAATAAAATTTACATTAAATTTAATTTTTCCTTTAGATGTGTTTTAATTCTAGGTCATAAAATAGCAAACAATGTAATATTTACAAGTATGATTTCAGTATATTGTTCTATCAAAATAAAAATCAAGATTAACTAAACGATATTGGTTTTTGATTAAAATCGCTTTCTTATATAGACTTATATTGAAACTTTGTAAAAATATTTACAATTTAAAAAGCAAGATTAAATCATATTGTATCTATTTTATCATTTATCCGAAAGTTTTTACAATGAAACATTAATCTAAATAAGTAATTGAAAGATCGAATATCTATGTTTTACATTATGTAATTTTAAAACCAGCATATAAATATTTATAATGCAATCAATCAAAAGTAATTTTGTGCATATTTAGAAGTTTTAATAAACTAAATATTTTTTTGTTTATATTAAATAGAATTTAATTTACTCCTTTAAAATAAACCAAAAATCAATACATCAAAACTTGCTATTCACATAAGAAATTTTTTGAATGATCGGATTGACAGATATCATTTATTATATAATAATAAATATCAAATTTTTTGATTTGAATACGTTTATATTTTAACTTTTTTCGTGTACAGCTTACTTTATACTTATCAAATGTAGAATTTAGCCAAAACATTATTATATTAATTTTTAATGTTTTTATAATTATCAAACCTCACGATTGTCTGTGATTTTAAACACTAGCACATATGTAATCTTAAATCTGATTTTACAATAAAATTTATCGAAAATTTTCATTAAATCATTAAAAATTTATCACCGATTCAAAAATTAATCAAGAGATTATTTCAGATCAATTATTCAATACAAAAATATGTAAAATCAGGTAAGGGGAAATTAAAAAAATTCATGAGATGGATTTTTTTATTTCGTTTTTTTATATCTAAGAAACATGTATTGAAAGAATTCCAAAAATATAAACTGTCTAGTCAACTTTTATCAAATCTGCACTTTAACTTATGATGAAACAGGAGGTTTTATCATCCTTCACTCAACATCCTCAATTTTATTAATACAATCTTTTTTATTTAAGCAAGTGTAAAACTAAAACAGACATAGATGTTGAGAAAAAATTGTTTTTAGTATATTTGGATTAATTTTAAATACATACATTACAATAAATATTTAAACAATCAAAAAAACTTTTTAAATTGAATTAACTAAGTAAGAAGTCGTTTTAAATAATGAAAACATATTTCATCAATTACAAGAAAGGGGGGAAGGTTTCCAAGAAATAATATAAAAGTAGGTAAATAAATTAAATAAAGAGTTAAATACTAACTCAAAATATTATTAAAGATGAAATTAATATGGTGCTATATATAGTGAACATCTGGAATAAATGAATGTTATAAATACATGGGCTATGATTTATTTTTTAAACCAAGTGCGTTCTGGGGTTTCCCCAAGTTAAAAAAAATATCTGAACAGTCTATTTTGCTAGCAGAAATACACCTCTTGCCAAGAAAAAATAAGACACCCATATAAACTAATTGAGCATAGATAGAAAAAAACTTTTTTCCCGAATTGTAAATGGTATTAAAACTATTGTATTTTTTATATTTGTTCTTTTTATTTATATGTTTGATTTCATAATTACAAAATATTATAAATACGTGAATTTTAGATGGACACAAAAATTGAGACACCTTTTGATTTAAATGTGCAGAAAAATGAAATAGATCAGAAAAATGGAAAAACAACTCATTTATATTTTCAATAATACAAGAATATATACTTAAATAATTAAAATATAATATTAATTCCTAATTCGTGATTTTTAGTTAAGAAAATTTCAAATAATTACAAGAGAAAAGGCAATTTATATCAAAGAAAATAATTTTTTACCAAAAAAAAATTTTGCCACAGATGTAAATAGATATAAGGTATTGTCTTTAAAGAATTCTCTTAAGTTTGAATATTCTAGTGGACGTAAACTTCAAAAATTAACATATCAATCAATAACAAATTAAAGAAATATTGGCTTTATGGGATTGAAATATTGTTTGTTTACATAAAAAATCAAGAATTAATTTAATTTTATTTCTCGAATATTACAAATAGCTTATTTTTATATGTTTTTCGTTTCCATGATTTTTATCCTCATAATCAGGATTTTGAAAAATGGACAAATTTTAAATAAGTAATTCCTAAAACGATAGACACTTAGACAACACAATATATATTATACAGATACAACTACTTTTATGAATCATTTTGAGACCATTATTTTTTTTATTTAGTTCAACCATAATATTTTCAAAATAATTAATTTTTCGACATAATTTCTTGATATAAATTGTAAACTATTGGCCTTAGGGAACTAATTGTATATATACAATTATACTCTATAAAAGTTGCGTAATTAAATACTGAATAAGAACCAATTACTATCTATTTTATAATAATTATACTGATCACACAATAGCTATTTTAAAATATTTGATGGCTCTCAGAATACGATACTTTTGACTGAATATGCAC
>JAQFYD010000477.1:0-18603 GCA_034694225.1 Bourletiella hortensis | reverse complement strand
ATGGCCTAAACAAAGCCTAAAACACATAAAATTACTAAAACCCTACAAATTATGTGTTTTTCGATTTTTTAAAAAAACGCGATCTTGACACCTTTTCTGCGCAAGATCGATGTACATTTTTTGCGCAGAAATGGTGTGAATTACTGTAAAATCACAAAAGATTACAATAAAGTCATCTTTTTATAAAAAATATTTGATTTAGACAAATGATTAATTTCTAAATAGAAATCACACCTTGATGCATAGTTTTAATTATATTTGACATATGATAGTTTTAGTTTATAGTTTTGTGTTTTTGGGTATTGGTTTATATTTCGTATATTGAAAATGCACAGATTTTAGAAACTTATAAGGCCCTGTTCTACAAGATTGTAATATTTTACTAATTAATCATCCTCAAAACCTAAAGTTGGCGTTTTAACATTCTATACTCTCAAGATGACTATCCGAAAATTGTAAGCGATTATTTGTTAAAAAGCATTGAAATCAAAATATTTAAAGCTTTGATTATGGATTAAAATATCTCATTGAGTGGTTTTGCTCAAAATAATTTTTTGTTAGTTTCGATAAAATTTTCAGATGTATTGAACAAGCAAAACTTAAAAAGTTTAACTGAATATGAAAGCTTAGAGGAATCTAAAAATGAGTTTTTTATCTGGCTTAAACTGCAGGGTTTCAAAAACTTCCATGTCAATAGATGAATGTAAAAATTTGAAACCTTTTTAATTTTCAGCTCTAAAATCACGAATTAAATTTTTTAAAATGAATGAAGATATTGATGGAGAAACTATTGACTTAGAAATTGAAAAAACCGAAGAAAAATCGAAGAGATGGGAACAAATGACTAGTAAAAGATATGCCGAAAAAAGAAAGTTCGGCTTCATTGAGCACCAAAAAGAGGCTATGCCGCCAGAACATTTACGTAAAATTATTAAAGATCATGGTGATTTGTCGAGCAAAAAATTTAGACAAGACAAACGTGTTTATTTAGGTGCATTAAAATATATGCCTCATGCTATTATGAAGCTGCTTGAAAATATGCCTATGCCTTGGGAGCAGGTTCGTGAGTGTAATGTATTATATCATGTTACTGGTGCTATTACTTTTGTTAATGAAATACCGAGAACTGTCGAGCCAGTTTATACTGCACAATGGGGATCAATGTGGATTACAATGAGAAGAGAGAAAAGGGACAGGCAACACTTTAAAAGAATGAGATTCCCTCCTTTTGATGATGAAGAGCCTCCTTTGGATTATGGTGACAATTTACTGGAAGTAGAGCCTTTAGAAGCTATTCAGCTTGAGCTAGACGAGGAAGAAGACAAAGCTGTTTACGATTGGTTTTATGATCCAAAGCCGCTATTAGGCACGAAGTGTATAAATGGTTCTACATACAAAAAGTGGAATTTAGATCTTGCCAAAAGATCTAATTTATATAGATTAGCTCATCAGCTATTATCTGATTTAACTGATAAGAACTATTTTTATCTATTTGATATGAATTCTTTTAAAACATCTAAGGCTTTAAATATGGCTATTCCTGGTGGACCAAAATTTGAGCCGCTTTACAAAGATATTGACAATGACGATGATTGGAATGAGTTTAATGATATCAACAAGATCATTATTAGACAACAGATTAGGACTGAATACAAAATTGCTTTTCCATATTTGTACAATTCATTACCTAGATCAGTAGAATTATCATGGTATCATAGCCCTCCAGTAGTTTATATCAAATCTGAAGATCCTGATTTACCTGCATTTTACTATGATCCTGTAATAAATCCGATTTCCACAAGAAATTTTGCTGACCTCAAACTTGAAAATGAGGATGAAAACGTTAAAGCTTTTAAGTTACCTGAGGATGTTGTTCCGTTTTTCGATGACTTGCCTATATACACGGAAAACACATCAAATGCTATTGCTATTTATTGGGCTCCTCATCCATTTGATAAAAAGACAGGTTATACAAGAAGAGCCCAAGACATACCTTTGGTTAAAAATTGGTATTTGGAGCATTGCCCTCCTGACCAGCCTGTTAAAGTAAGAGTGTCATACCAAAAATTACTCAAGTGCTACGTCTTAAATGCGCTTAAGCATAGACCTCCTAAGGCTTTAAACAAAAAGTATTTATTTAGGCAACTTAAGTCTACCAAATTTTTTCAAACAACTGAGCTTGATTGGGTCGAAGCTGGGCTACAAGTTTGCAGACAAGGCTACAATATGCTTAATTTATTGATTCATAGAAAAAATTTGAACTATTTACATCTTGATTACAACTTTAATTTAAAGCCCATTAAAACTTTGACTACAAAAGAACGTAAAAAATCTAGATTTGGAAATGCTTTTCATTTGACAAGAGAAATTTTGAGACTCACCAAGCTTATTGTTGATTCTCATGTACAATATAGGTTAGGGAATGTAGATGCATTTCAACTTGCAGATGGGCTTCAATATATTTTCTCTCATGTCGGACAGTTAACTGGTATGTATAGATACAAATACAGATTAATGAGACAGGTTCGTACTTGTAAGGATTTAAAGCATCTGATATATTATCGTTTTAACTCTGGCCCAGTTGGTAAAGGTCCCGGATGTGGATTTTGGGCACCTGGATGGCGTGTATGGCTTTTCTTTTTAAGAGGAATCGTTCCTTTACTTGAAAGATGGTTGGGAAATTTATTAGCCCGTCAATTTGAAGGACGACATTCTAAAGGTATTGCAAAAACAGTTACTAAACAAAGAGTTGAGTCTCATTATGATTTGGAGCTTAGAGCAGCCGTAATGCATGATATATTAGATATGATGCCTCAAGGAATCAAAATGAATAAATCAAAGACAATTCTACAACATTTAAGTGAAGCTTGGAGATGCTGGAAAGCAAATATTCCATGGAAAATACCTGGATTACCTGTTCCTATAGAAAATATGATTTTGAGATATGTCAAATCTAAGGCTGATTGGTGGACAAGCGTTGCTCACTATAACCGTGAACGTATACGTAGAGGAGCTACTGTTGATAAAACTGTTTGTAGAAAAAATCTTGGCAGGTTGACCAGATTATGGCTAAAAGCTGAACAAGAAAGACAGCATAATTATTTAAAGGATGGGCCTTATATTGGAGCTGAAGAAGCTGTCGCTATTTATACCTCTACTGTACACTGGTTGGAAAGCAGAAAGTTTTCTCCTATTCCTTTCCCTCCTTTGTCTTATAAACACGATACAAAGCTATTAATCCTTGCATTAGAAAGACTTAAGGAGGTATATAGCGTTAAAGGAAGATTAAATACTACACAAAGAGAAGAATTGGCTTTGATCGAACAGGCTTACGATAATCCTCACGAAGCTTTGAGTAGAATAAAGCGTTTGTTATTAACTCAAAGAGCATTCAAAGAAGTTGGAATCGAGTTTATGGATCTCTATACTCATTTAATTCCTGTGTATGATATTGAACCTCTTGAAAAGATAACCGATGCTTATTTAGACCAATATCTTTGGTATGAAGCTGATAAGAGAAATTTATTCCCTAACTGGATAAAGCCTGCAGATACCGAACCTCCTCCATTGTTGGTTTATAAATGGTGTCAAGGTATAAATAATTTGGAAAATATTTGGGTCACTGAAAATGGAGAGTGTAATGTCATGATGGAAACACAATTTAGTAGAATATATGAAAAGATGGATCTTACATTTTTGAATCGTTTATTAAGACTTATACTGGATCACAACATTGCTGATTATATGACAGCTAAAAATAATATTGTTTTGAGCTATAAAGATATGAATCATACTAATGCATATGGGCTTATTAGAGGACTTCAATTTTCTAGTTTTATTTTTCAGTTTTATGGATTGATACTTGATCTTTTAACTTTAGGATTACACAGAGCATCTGAAATAGCAGGACCACCACAAATCCCAAACGAATTTTTACAATACAAAGATGTCAATGTTGAGACCAAACATCCTATTAGACTGTATTCGAGATATATTGATAAAATCTATATCTTGTTTAGATTTACCGCAGAAGAATCTAGAGACCTAATTCAAAGATACTTAACTGAACATCCAGATCCAAATAATGAAAATATAGTAGGATACAACAATAAAAAATGTTGGCCAAGAGACTGTAGAATGAGATTAATGAAACATGATGTTAATTTAGGAAGGGCTGTATTTTGGGATATCAAAAATAGATATCCAAGATCATTAACTACTATCGAATGGGAGGATTCATTTGTGAGTGTTTATAGTAAAGATAATCCTAACTTATTATTTGCAATGTCTGGATTTGAAACTAGGATTTTACCTAAAATAAGACTTCAAAATGAAGAATTTACTTTAAATGATGGAGTTTGGAATTTAATCAATGAACAAACTAAAGAAAGGACAGCACAAGCTTTTATAAGGGTTAGTGACGAACACATAAATAAATTTCATAATAGGATTAGACAAGTATTAATGTCTTCAGGTTCTACTACTTTTTCAAAGGTTATTAACAAATGGAATACTACATTGATAGGTCTGATGACATATTATAGAGAATCTGTTGTTCATACAAGAGAACTGTTGGATTTGTTGGTTAAGTGTGAAAGTAAAATACAAACAAGAATTAAAATGGGTCTCAATTCAAAAATGCCTTCAAGATTTCCACCTGTTGTTTTCTATACTCCAAAAGAATTAGGAGGTTTGGGTATGTTATCTATGGGGCATGTTTTGATACCTCAAAGTGATTTGAGATGGTCTAAACAAACCGATAATGGAATTACTCACTTTAGATCTGGAATGAGCCATGATGAAGATCAGCTTATCCCTAATTTGTTTAGATACATTCAACCTTGGGAGGCAGAGTTTCTTGATTCTCAAAGAGTTTGGGCTGAATATGCCTTAAAAAGACAAGAAGCCAATGCACAAAATCGTAGGTTAACTTTAGAGGATTTAGAAGACTCTTGGGATAGAGGTATACCCAGAATAAATACATTGTTTCAAAAAGATAGACATACTTTAGCATATGATAAAGGATGGAGATGTAGAATGGATTTCAAACAATACCAAATGATGAAACACAATCCTTTTTGGTGGACACATCAAAGGCATGATGGAAAGTTATGGAATCTAAATAATTATAGAACTGATATGATTCAAGCCTTAGGAGGAGTTGAAGGAATCCTTGAACATACTTTATTTAAAGGAACATATTTTCCTACATGGGAAGGATTATTTTGGGAAAAGGCTAGTGGATTCGAGGAATCTATGAAATATAAGAAGCTTACTAATGCTCAGCGTTCTGGTCTCAACCAAATACCTAATAGGAGATTTACTCTTTGGTGGTCGCCTACAATAAATAGAGCAAATGTTTATGTCGGATTTCAAGTTCAACTTGATTTAACTGGTATTTTTATGCATGGTAAAATACCTACACTTAAGATATCATTGATTCAAATATTTAGAGCCCATTTATGGCAAAAAGTACATGAAAGTGTTGTTATGGATTTATGTCAAGTTTTTGATCAAGAATTAGAAGCATTGCAAATAGAAACAGTTCAAAAAGAAACTATACATCCTAGAAAAAGTTATAAAATGAATAGCTCGTGTGCAGATATACTTTTATTTGCTTCTTATAAATGGAGTACTTCAAAACCTTCTTTATTAAATGATACCAAGGATACTATGGATGGCGCTAATACTCAAAAATTTTGGGTTGATGTTCAGTTAAGATGGGGTGATTTTGATTCTCATGATATTGAAAGATATACAAGAGCTAAATTCCTTGATTATACTACTGATAACATGTCTATTTATCCATCTCCTACGGGCTTAATGATTGGAATCGATTTAGCGTATAATTTGCATAGTGCTTATGGTAATTGGTTTCCAGGACTAAAAGCATTAGCCCAACAAGCTATGGCCAAAATAATGAAATCTAACCCAGCATTATATGTTTTAAGAGAACGTATCAGAAAAGGTCTTCAACTATATTCATCTGAACCCACAGAACCATATTTAAATAGTGCAAATTATGGAGAATTATTTAGTAATCAAACCATATGGTTTGTAGATGATACAAATGTATATAGAGTTACAATACATAAGACATTTGAAGGAAATTTAACAACAAAACCAATAAATGGAGCAATATTTATATTCAATCCAAGAACAGGACAATTATTCTTAAAAATTATTCATACTTCTGTTTGGGCTGGACAAAAGAGATTAGGTCAACTTGCAAAATGGAAAACTGCTGAAGAAGTTGCTGCATTAATTAGATCTTTACCTATTGAAGAACAACCAAAACAAATTGTGGTTACTAGAAAAGGTATGTTGGATCCTTTAGAAGTTCATTTATTGGATTTTCCAAATATTGTTATTAAAGGAAGTGAACTTCAATTACCATTTCAAGCATGCTTAAAAATTGATAAATTTGGAGATATGATATTAAAAGCAACTGAACCTCAAATGGTTTTATTTAATTTATTTGATGATTGGTTAAAGTCAATCTCATCTTATACTGCATTTTCAAGACTTATTTTAATATTAAGAGCATTATACGTTAATACAGAACAAACTAAAATAATATTAAGACCAGATAAAAATACAATAACAGAGTCACATCATATATGGCCTACCTTAAGTGATGAAGAATGGATAAAAGTGGAAGTGGCATTAAAAGATTTAATATTAGCAGATTATGGAAAGAAAAATAATGTTAATGTGTCTAGTTTAACACAATCAGAAATAAGAGATATTATATTGGGTATGGAAATTGCAGCACCTTCTATACAAAGACAACAAATTGCAGAAATTGAAAAACAAGCTTCTGAACAATCTCAACTTACTGCTGTTACTACTAAAACTCATAATATTCATGGTGATGAAATTATTGTTACTACTACTAGTAATTATGAAACACAAACCTTTTCAAGTAAAACAGATTGGAGAAATAGAGCTATATCAAGTACAAATTTACATTTAAGAACCAATCATATATATGTAAATTCGGATGATATACAAGAAAATGGATACACATATGTAATAAGTAAAAACATATTGAAAAAATTTATTATTATTTCGGATTTAAGAACTCAAATTTCTGGTATTTTATTTGGTTGTTCTCCTCCAGATAATGAACAAGTTAAAGAGATTAGGTGTATTGTAATGATTCCACAATGGGGCACACATCAACAGATAAACATGAGTTATATTTTACCAGAACACGAAAGTATAAAAGATTTAGAACCATTAGGTTGGATACATACACAACCAAATGAAAGTAATCAATTATCAGCAATGGATATATTATGCCATACAAATATGCTAAAAACATTTAATAATTGGGATGGCGATAAAGCTATTGTTATTACTTCTTCATTTACACCTGGATCATGTTCTTTAGCTGCTTATAAAATTACGGCTAGTGGATTCGATTGGGCTCGTACTGCATTAGATAAAGTACAAAATAATATTAGTTTAATTGCTGCAGTAGCAAGTAATCCACAAGGATATTTAAATACTCATTACTGTAAAGTACAGCTCTTGTTGTCTAATAGATTTTTGGGATTCTTTTTAGCTCCTTCTACTAAGGTTTGGAATTATGCTTTTGTTGGTTCTAAATTTGATCCTGATGCTTCTTATCAGTTGGAAGTTCAGAATCCTATCTCTTTTTACCATGAACTTCATAGACCTTCTCATTTCTTGTCTTTTGTGGATTTAGATCCTGCCAATGATGTTGATAAGGATGATGTTTTTGGTTAATTTCAAAATCTATTAAAATTTTATTCGATTATTTTAAAGTTTATTTTCTTATTTTGTATCAATTATATGGGATTTTCATATTATATTTGAGTTTTCTAAATCCATTATCTAATGATGTTGAAAATTCGGTCTCTATTAAACCCTTTTATTACATATTTTAGTCTTGAAGCCAACCGTAATAGCTAAAATTACATCAAATCAATTAAGCATATAAAATTTACAACAGTCACAAAAACAAAAATTAAAAAATAACAATTACAATAATAATAAAAGATTAAATATTTATATAAAAGGTAATTAAGCCAACTTATCATAAATAGGAGGATTTAAACAATCCGAAATCAAATTAATAATAAACAAAGGTGCACAAGAGAAGAAAGTAATGCCCAAAGTTTTAGTAGCAAACCCAATAGAAAAGATAAAGTTTTTATCCAAATCATCTTTCAAAAAGAAAATAGCAATCAAATAGGATAGAAGGGATATAAGGATTGATATTATCATATATGAATGCCATCTATCTATTTCACTAATTATCATTAACATTTCATTTAATATTAAGGTTGTAAAAGTAATAGAAATAATATTAACAAATTCAGAATCAAATAAATATAAAGATAATAACATTATACATCCTGCTTGATAAACACTTATTGTTAACCATTGAAAAAATGTTCTTGAACTTAATTTACGTCCTTTTACTAATTCTTTATATAGTTCTGGATACATTAATACTATTTCTTCTACTACATCTAAATTCCACATTAAAGAAAATACAGGAAACATTGTGAATATAGTAGTATAACCAATCAATAAAAAACCTTGATATAAAGCTATAGGAGCATAAAAAAATATAGAAGAAAAAATAACTTGCATAATAGAAATAATCAGTCCTCTATGTATTACAAATTGACTTAATTTTGCAATACGTAAATATGAATTTCTACCATGCCATATAATTAATTTTGTTAAATCTTGAAATTTTTGTATTGAAAAATCAGCAGCTAATGAAGCTTGATTTCCTTCTAATCCTTGTAATCCAATACCAACATGAGCTTTTTGTATCATAGAAACATCATTACCACCATCTCCTATACAACAAACTCTCTTACCTTTTAACTTTGCAATATTTTCTGCTACTAATGCTTTTTGAGTAGGAGAAACTCTAGAACAAATAACTACATTTAATTTTGTACAAATATCAAAGAATTCATGCTTAAAATTTTCTATATATAATTGTAAACTTTGCCCATCAATAACTAAACAAGAATCTAATTTATTATATAGTAGTCCTAAATGATATTCACATTCATTTTTATGTTTTAATCCTTGTATTATTTCTATCTTTTGATTTCTGGCTACTAATCTTGTTGATATTCCAATACATATTGCTGTTTCTACTTTATCACCAGTCAACATCCAAATTTTAATACCAGCATTACGAAGAGTTTCCAAAGTAGATTTAACATTTAATTGAAGCTTATCTTCCACAGCAGTAATACCCAACAATTCAAGATCATTTTCCAATTCCATATTAATAACTTTTCTAACTTCTTCTTGTCTATCAATTAAAGATAATTCTGCTTTTAATAATTTCTTTTTAAATTTTTCATATGTTTCTATATTTAATTTCTTCCTTCCTACTACTAACGTTCTTAATCCTTCTTGTGCTAAATTTGTACATTCTTCTTCTAACCAATCATTTTGTTGAACCATACCAGCCATAACAGTATCAGCGCCTTTAACAACGAACCAAATTTCATCATCTTTATGAGAAGGTTTAACTAAAATAGACATTCTTTTAGAAGCTGAAGTAAATGGAAATATCTGCAATATTTCATATTTTATATTTATTGCTTTGATTTCGTTTTGATATTCAATATCTAATGTCTTAGGTGTTTCTATTGATATTGTTATATTATTAATATCTCTATGCACTAATTGTACTCCTATATCTTCACTTAACCATTTTATAATAGAAACCTCATCAGGAGAAGAAGCCTGATAAGTAATAGAATCGTTTTCAAACACAGGAGTAACATTATGACAAACCGATAGAGCATCAATAAAATCCTTACATCTATTAATAATAACTCTCTTAGATTTAAAATTAAAATTATCATCATTTAATTTCAAATAATGATAAGTTTCATTATTCTTTCTCATTTCTATAAAACTTTCTTCTGTATATGACATAGTTCCTAAATGCGCTCTTTTCATTATCATTATATTTTGTGTTAATGTTCCTGTTTTATCAGTTAACAAATATTCTATTCTACCAAGTTCTTCTGGAATTGTTGAGGTTCTAACAACAATACCTTGTAAATCAGGATCCTCGCTTATCCATTTAGAACAAAAATATTTACCCATTTCTAAATTAACTCTCAAACTAATTGGAATTATAGAACTTAATAATATCATGAATCTAATTAAATTTATCAACCAAACTCCTTTAAATTCATTAAATAATATCATTAAGAATGATATCACTAGTGTTGTTAAGAATAATATTTTTCCTATTTTATTTAATTCTTCATCTATTAATCCCATTTTGGTATCTGGTTTAGTGGTATTTAAAGAAGCTCTAGTTTCTTTACCAGTATAAATAACCAAGGCCAAAACCTTACCAGAAGCTAACACAGTATTAGCCCAAATAGTCTGATCAACAGAAACAGGAATTTGAATATTATTATCACCAATTAAAGAGATTTTAGCATCAAATTTATAAATATCTTTCTCAGGCTTTGAATATTCCAAATTAAATTTTTTATTGTTGATTATTTCTCCTATCTTACTATTTTGAAATATTGATGGTGCTATTCTTATCTTCCAATCTGTTTCTCCGTCTAATTGATCTGTTCTTACAAAACAAGTACCAGAAGGTTCAGAAGACCACAATAATAATAAGTCAGCAGGAACATTAGAATCTTTATTCAAGATAATAAAATCGCCCACGGAAATATCCGAAAAACAACAATCTTCTTCTTCATATTCATTACTATTATTTTCAATATCACTTCCCACTTTTTTAGGTTTGATTCTTTTACATTTTTGTGAATTTACTTCTTTGTCTCTTTTATGTCTTTTATAATCATCCCATGCTTCATTTATCATTGTTATTAATAATACCATTATTAAAGGTCCCAAATAAGTAATTAAAGAACCAGTCTTTAATTGCTTTATTAAAGGAGACAAACCAATCAACAAAAAATAAAAATTAAAGAAATATTTAAATTGTTCATACAACAGTAGAGGAACAAAACTAATTAAGTTATATTTACTATTTTTAACTTTATTTTCTGGATTATACAGTTTGTTTATCTTCATCCCTTGGTTTATTGATATTATTCTGCTTTCTATATTTAGTTCATTTATATCAAATTTAGGACTATTTTCATTTTTAATTTCAACTAAAGGTATATCATCTCCATCCATTTCTTCAAAATCAAATTTCGAATTTTTAAATCTTTTCATAAATTTACCTTTTTATATTTCAAAATTTTATCAAGCGTATCAAAATTTTTTTTAATTTGTGTTACTACTGCTTAAAAAATATTTGGAATATAAAAATATTGGTCTGATAATGGAATCTATTATGATTGACTTCGTGCACGTGGCTCACGCTTCGGCTTATAAATTTTATAATAAATTCTATTTAATTGTAGCAAAAAAAAGACAAACCATAGTTTCAAGTTGATCAATATGTTCTTCGAAGATCCAAAATTTGATTTTTTGCAATCTTACTACAAATGCTATATGTCCCTTATCATAAAGTACAATTCTAAATGAGAATAATTCTTAGAATTTTATAAACAAATTGTGAGTCACAAAAAATCAAAAAATACAAGGCCAAAAACTGTTAACCTGGTAATTTTTGTATTGTTTTTTATGCTACAGGTCCTAGCAAGCATTCATATTTCATGATGACGATTATTAGAAAATCATAACCAAAATATAAGTGAAAAAACAAGATGAAAAAGAAAAATTAGGGAGAAACAATCAAGAAAACAAAAAAACTTAGTTGATGTATAAATAAATTTTTTCCCATTTTTGTACCCTTTTTATATTTTTTTAAATAATCAAGTTTATTGAAATAACAAATAAATTGCCATCCTATCTTTAAGTTAGATCACCTGAAAACACCCAAACTAGTAAATGACAATTTTCATGAATATGTATATTTCTAGGTTGTAATTTAAGTTAATTTTGATAAATTTGAGTGACTTAACAGGCCCAATCTGAAAAACAGCTTGGAGAAGCATCCATCACCCAAATACTATTTAGTGCCTTTTGCGACAAGGCTAAACCAATAAGCAAGCATCTATTAGTAGTCATAATAAAGCTGGATTGAAAAATAAGGAGTAGTCACTCCGTTGTAGTCATTTTGTGTATCTTCGAGATTCAGAGAAGATGCCTAAATCTCTCTCCTGTCGAAATTATTTTCGTCACTGATTCCACTCTTCTTTTTACACTTAATTCTAGTACCATTCAATATTCTCTTCCCATTTTAGAAAAAAGTTTGCACTTTGCAGTGTTATGAAAAATCTAAAAATTTTTCACCTTTTATATATTTTATATTATAAAGATACTTATCAATTTTTAAAGTTTTATTTTAGTCGCTTTTTTCTTTAATAATCCCCACAGTGATGTCTATATATTTTTGAGACTCTACAGCCAAATTTGATGCTAGTTTGATATTCAAAATATAATGATAATTTGTTTTTGTATTCAACTTTTAAAGTAAGCTTTAGTTTTACAAAAAATTTGGTCTTTGTTAATCTTTTTATACTAAATTTGTGTAATTATGTCTTATATCACATGAAAAAGTTTCCAAGTCTCTAAAACTATAAGAAACTTCATGATTTGATTTAATACATATTGATCTATAGTATTTTGTCAATGTTTTCCTTGAATTATTACCACAAAATAATAAAAACCTTATGAGTAATTTTCAAATGCATTATATATTAAATTAAAGCCATATGCTCCCGATAATCATCAATTTTTAATTTGTATTATACAAAAGTTTTTGATAGAGAGATTTCGAAGGTAAAATTTTCAAATTTTTGAAATAAATGGCAAAGATAAAAAGAGATGAAAAAATTGCCAAAATACTCAATAGCAAACAAAGAATAAATTCTGAAAATGTAAAAATATTAGAACAATACATTTTGAACAATTTGAATTATGACTTAGTGCTTTTTTCTATCTTGTTTGAATTGTATTTTTTAAATTTTGTTTTTAGATATTCTTTCTTTCCTCCAGAAGACGAAAATGTTGTTTCTATTATATTATTGTATACAATATTGAACGGTAGAGAGAAAGAGGCTAATGTTTTGATTACTATGATTGATGAAAAACATGTTAATACATTTCTAATGTTTAGGTCAAAAAAGAAATACTCAAATTTAAATATCTTTTGAGTCATTTCAAGTTAGAGGAATTATGGTCATACGTTGACTCAAGTGAATTTACAAGTCTAAAGAAATTGATTAATGACTTTGATTATTTATTGAATAGTCTTTTGGCTAAACATATGGAGAACACGTTTGAAAAAATTACAAAGGATTCTTTAAAAAAATATTTGAAAGGTTTTAAATAATTAATTTTAAGATGTTGATACTTTGAATAAGAATTTTAATTTTGTTGAAAAAGATGGTTTTATTATTATTGATAATGTGAAAAACGAAAATCAAAAAATTATTTCTGATGATTCTGTGAAGCTGGAACATTTATCAAAATTTCTTTTTTAGCGATTAAATTTTTAACCATTTTTTAAAAAATGTATAATTAAATTGTATTTTTATTAATTTAAAGTCTAAGATTGATTAAAAAGTTTATAGAGTCTTTCATAATTTTGCAATTCCTAAAAATAATAATTTTTTATTACTGAGGATGAGACAGAAGGTTTCACATTGGCTATTGCATCCAGAAAGTTGTTCTGACTAATGAATATTTTAGATAAATCGATTGGTTGACTTTGTTTATAATCATCATCTTTTCCTAAGTATGGATTTATTGCTTTTAAAGAAGCTGTTCTAACCAAAGAAGAAAGATCAGCGCCACTAATATTATGAGCGAAAATTACCTGAAGCCTTCAAGTCTAGAATCCTGGCTAATAATTTTTAAATTCACATCGGATGAAAGGGGGCATGACCTTGTCAAAGATATTAATATCTGTTCTCTTTCGTGGGAATTTGGTAATGCAACATACAAAATTTTATCTAATCTTCCTGGTCTCAACATTGCAGGATCGATTATATCTAAATATTTTCAATAATAAAGACCTGGTCTATTTGTAGCTGCTATAATAAATACATCTTTTCTAACATCCAATCCGTCAAGCTCAGTCAAGAGAGTATTGACTATTCTCATAGAAACTTCAGACTAAATATGACATAAAAATATTACATTGGTTTCATTTCTTTTTGTACATAAAGCATCAAGCTCATCAAAAAATACTATACATGGAGATGAAGCCCTAGCTCTAGCAAAAAGGTTTCTTATACCCGCTTCAGATTCTCCTACATACTAACTTTGAGCAAATCAATTTACTTTGTTTATTAGTTCAGGTCCCTTTACTGCAATAAAATTGGTTCTAGCTTGATTCGCCAATGCTCTGGCCAACAGAGTTTTACCACATCCAGGAGGGCCCCACAAAAGTAGCCCAGAAGGAGTAGATAAATTCAGATGTCTGAATAGCTCTCTATTTTTAAGAGGCTCAATAACTGCTAGAGATAACTCTTTTATTACAGTATCAAGAGCTCCTATATCTTCAAAAGTTGTAGTGCTGTTATTATAAAATCCTTCTCTTGTAGAGGAGGGCTTAATGATTTTCAGCGCCTCCTTAAAGTCCGAATTGTTTATACATAATATATCCAATTCATTTTGAGAGAATTGATGCTCTTTGAAATTTATCAGAAAACTGTTAAACATTTCATTTTCGGTATAATTTAAATAGTCAGGTGATTGATTTATACTATATTCTTTTATAAATCTTTGTATTGAACAAGTTCCTGCGCCTCCAATCAAAGCTTTAAGATCAGCGGGAACGAATCCAGGAGTTAAGTCTGTAAGCTCTTCCCAATTTATATTAGCATTAATAGGTAGATCAGAGCACATTTTTATCAGCATTTCTTTTCTAGTTTCATGATTAGGGACATTAAGCAGTATCTCTCTGTCGAATCTACCAGCTCTTCTTAGTGCAGGGTCTAATGAATCAGGTCGATTGGTAGCCCCAATAACTATAACAGGAGTTAAATCAGATTTAAAATCTTCAGAAGATAAATCATCCATGCAAGTCAATAGCTGTGCAACCATTCTTCTTTCCATTTCTTTTTGAGCATCGTCTCTTTTGGGGGTAATGGCATCAATTTCATCCAAAAATATAATACTAGGTGCAGACTTCTACTAAATATAAAAGTATATTAACTTTAGCATCGAAAAATAGTTTTCTTATTTTCTTTTCACTTTCTCCAGACATCCCCGAAACCAATGAGGGCGCAGAAATATTAAAAAATGACACACCCAACTCCTTTCAAATATAAAACCAAAAAATTACCCCCGCAATAGCGTTAGCAAGCATGGTTTTTCCACAACCTGGAGGGCCAAACAACAAGACTCCTCTTTAAATGTTATTAAAAAATATTACTTAGTAGGTTCAATTTTTGAATGATAATAAATTTCTGGATGTAACATAGGTAAAATGATACATCTTTTGACTTCCTACAATATGATATGATCAAATTACATCAATTATATAATCCATTCCTGCCAACTGATCTAATCCATAGCTTGGTATATTTGCTTTATTAATTTCAATGTTTTTTGCTTCATTTTTCTTTTTTTCTTTCGGTTTGATCACGGGCGCAACTTCAATTGGAGTTTTATTAATTTGATCAGATTTAGTCTTCCACAATTCAATCATTTCTTGAGTGTGTACATTTAGATACTTAGTTTTAAAATATATATACTTTTGGTTCTTCTAAAGGTTCATCCTTCCTTTAAAAATTAAATTTTTAAGATCTACTTTTCTTCGACAACAGAAATTTCTTCTATTTCACTAATAGCTAATTTTTAAATTATTGAAATTACCTCTACTAATAGATTTATCTAAGATGTCACTTTTCAATCTTTTCATACTCGCATCGACTTCACATATAAAATATTTTAAATTTGTATAATCTATATCTTCTAGTTTATTAGAACCTATCTTGGCTTGGTATTTATGGACATAATGCTTTATTTTTACGTTTAAAGATTCAGATGCAGTGTTTTTGCTCAATTTGGCTTTTTTATAAAATTTAGGCATCTTTAGAAATTTTCTTAAATTAAAATTTACCAGTCTTTTTAATTTCCTAACTGTACCATGGGTGGTCAATTTAGCCTCTATAAAATAAAAAGTAAATTTAAATGAAAAATACAGAAACTAAATGAACATATTAAAAGGCTTTTCTTTGAATTTTATGGTATCAAATATTTTATACAGACATCCGAAGCCATAAATTTTATTTACATATCAGCATTTCGCCTATAAATAGGACTCGAATAAAAAGCCAGAAAAAATTACAGATGAGGACCATAAAAAGATTCATCAATGAAACTTCATTATTTCTATTATATGAAAGATTATCCTTAGAAATAAAAAATGATATAAAAATACAAAAATAGGATTTTATCAGTATTTGTATCTTTTCTTTAAATAATAAGTTCTTATTTATAATCACAGGTGTAAATCTTTAAAAACATATGAAAATTAGATACAAATCTGGCTTTTTAAATGTGTTATAAAATAAATAAATAAATTAAGAATAAAAAATACGTCATAATGTGGACTTCTTTTTAAAAAATAAGCAAGTTTCATCTGTTTCTATTTTGAGCCCTACACATATTTTAATAATCAAATGTAACAATTTTTAAAAATAAAAATATCTGCTAACATTTAAAAAATATTTTAAATTCTAATTAGACCAGTCTAGTCTATTTAAAAAAGTCTTAAAATAGTGTTTGAAATTTAGCGCAATTTTAAAGCAGTGATTTTCAAACATTTAGAGAAAATTGCCGAATTATGTATTAGAAAATATATTTCAAATCACTTTTCTATGACTTAAAAATTTAAACGAGTCCAGACTTTTTATCTATTTAATACCTTTCATTTTTTTACAACATTAAATATTTATTTCGCTAATTTTTTAGATAAACTTGTTATTTTGATTATTAAAATTAATGTTTTTAAGGCTTTTTAAAAATTTAGAGCACAAAATGGCGCAAATTTGTAACTCTATTGTATTTTTATATTTCTGTCATTCTAAAATAAAGGTAGACAATGAAATAATTTTAAGCAAGAATTTTATGTAGAAAGTTATTTTATATACTAAACTAGCGTTCAATAAACTATTATTTAGACATTAAATACTATTTAAATATATTCTATTATTGATAACAACTTAATACATATTTATTCTTTATAGACACTATAAGATATACTTATATTAAAAATGTTTGTTATTTTGTTATTATTGTTAAATTAGTCTGATTAAATTGACCCATTTATTGACAAGATGGGTTTCTAAGCAATATGTTACTTTTTTATTTAGTTTTATCATTTTGATATTTTAGGGACATCAATAAAAAATTAAAATAAAATTTAAAAAAATTAAGAAAAATGATCAATATAGAGGTTTTTGAAGAATGCATAGACTTTAAGCTAAACTAATTTTTATTTAAAGTTAGAATTCCATATAACAAGTTGGATCAAAGAATTATTTTAAACAGTGCCAAAAAGGGTTTAAATTATTTGATATTATGTTGATAGTTTAGATAAGAACTCATATTGGTATAAAAAGATGATTTTATTTACAGTAATCCCTCCCAAACTTGTAACCTCCCAAACATAGAATCCCTCCGAAACTAGTAATTGGGTGTAAGAACAAAAATACAAACAATTATTTCTCAAAGAATAACATACAAGACATTGTTTAAAAATATAATATAATAAACTTTTAATATATAAGTTTAACTTTATACTTATTTCTTCGTCCTTATTTATTTTTTCTTTTATCTATTACATTAATTCGATTTATTCATTCCCTCATTCAATTCAAAATTAAATAAATCGAAATTAATTTAATTATACAGATTAAATCACCCTATCAAACAAAAAAATAACAGCAAACTATAATAAGATGATATAAAAAAGATATGTTTTGATGAAAAATAATTTACTTATTTTATTCTTGTTAATACCAATACTATATTTTTGATCAAAACAATTTTATTACACTTTGATTATCATCAGTGCAACATATACTAAATGGCTAGATATTTAAATGAATATTGCCGATAAATATAGGTTCAAAATATGTTGAAAAAGATTTTATATATATTTTTGAGAATTCCATTAATAAATGTTAAATAAAATTTTCGCCATTTAATAATTTCTCTTAAACATAAGACTAAATACTCATCCCTCCAATTCTTAGAATACTACGTTTGGGAGGTGGTTTCAGTCATCTGAAAACCGATTTTTGAATTCTGAGTTTGGGAGGTATTACTGTATATTTTAAAAATGAAAATCAAAAAACAATTTCTGGCGACTCTATTAACATGGAACATTTATCAAAATCCCTTTTTGATATTAAATTTTTTGAATCCTGTCACTTTTTAATTTATAAATGCAATAAGTATTTAATAAGATTGTAGTCAAGCTCTATTGAAATTTTTATAAAGTCTTTCATAATTTTTCAATTCCTAAAAAGGCTATACCGTCGCACAAGTAGCCCGACGTCATCATTACAAATTATCACGAAATTTTCAACCAATTTAATAGGGAAAAATAATCAATAATTATTT
>JAQFYD010000476.1:0-18606 GCA_034694225.1 Bourletiella hortensis | reverse complement strand
TGCAAAACCGACATTTGGCATTTGCAAAAAATTCAACGTGTGCCACTGCCACAGTCGCGCAAGAAACGAATGGAAATCAATGCGAATTCTTCCTGGCGCCATCAACGGCGGGCATCATTTAGCTCTGCATTTCATTCAGCTGCGGCTACAGTGCTCCAGTCTGCAGCTCTGTCACACTTGACAAGAGAAAATCCATTTTTTAATGAAAATTCAATAATTTGGGCATAATATGAAATCCAGATGGACAGCCATAAAAATTTGACCAACATTTTCCCCAATGTCAGAGCTTCATCATTCGCCATGACCTACTGACCCATCCCTGCTGCATTTGGGCTTCCGTTGTCTCCGTCGTCCCAACTTGCCCTCATTCATTACCCGGACAACAATTTTATGAATGCGATGCGAATGCTATTATGAGAAAATGCACCGAAAAATAAAAGAATTTTTCTTACAATCTTCATCTGCATCATCATCTGGAGCTGGAAATTTATTTCCATATCAACGTAGTAGTATTCTCTATAATAGTTCATCATCATCAGTTTTTAAAGGTCGTAGAAGTTATTAGAGCACTTTAAGCAGTACTTCTCCATAATGTCTTCTCTCTTCTACATCCACGTTCATTATTCATGTTTCTCCAATTATTTTTTGTCTGTTACATTTTTTTGCAATGGATATTTTCCCCCATCATATTATTGTTATGTTTACCACTTATATAATTATGTGTTGTTGTGAATTGCAAAGGTAATTTGATGAATTCTCATAGATAGCTATCATGTATTTATATGGTATAGCGCATAGTAATTTGTAATAGTATATAATATAATTACATTAATAACGTTGCTTCTTAGGCATAATAATAATATAGTATTTAATTGATAGTAATAATAACATTATAGCATATGTCTATCTATTTATAATAATTCTCTATGAATCTATAGTTTCGTCTTCAATCATCAATCAGCATTATCAACTTCAACGTCAACAACATATTCTAAAATGTCACTACGGTTTTTTCTTTCTTCTCTCTCGCGCTGTCTCTCTTTCCCCTAAAATCTATAGTTAGTTAACACCTGGTTCCATCCTGTATTTTTTTATGCTTTGATATATTTTATTAATTAATAATCCTGGTAATAATAATAACAATCACTAATAATTATTATGATTCTCTCCCTTTTGTCCTACGTATGATGATCATCCGTTTTTCTTCAATGTGTGTATTTTTATTATTATGTGATGAGTTGCTAATAAGTTTTTTCCCGCAATGGTTGTTCTTGAAACACCTGAGAGAGTATAATAATAATAGTTCATTTATATGCGCTCCTTCCTGTGCGGGGACTTTTTTTTCTTCTAGTTGATCGTTTTTTTCTTTATAAATTAATCGTTATCATCATCGTCAAATTGAGATAACAGTAAAAGTTAATCATAATGATGACAATTATGATTATTTATAGCGATATAATAATAAAATAAGCCATAGTAGAAGTAGTAGTAATAATAATAATGAGAGTCATAGTAACAATAGTAAATAGGTAATGTGGTGTGATTCCATTTTATTTTTGTTTATATATGCGTCGTACATAACAATGTGTACGTAATAGTATATGCTTGTAATAATGATGACAGTAGTAAATAATAATAATAATAATGACAATAATAATATATATATAATAATAATAATAGAGAATAAGAATAATAATAACAATGATAACTATATGATATTCAGCATATACCATGCTTCATGTATTATCCACAACTATAGGTAAACTGTTTCTCAATCTTCAAAGAATCACCGTCTCCTCTTATATTATTTTATTTACTCAATTAATCAGTAATAGTAGTAGTATTCTATTATAGTCTACCATATTTGTATGCATATGGTCTATCTCATTCTCTCTGGCTACTTCCACTGTTGTATCTTCCTCCCTCATCATCCGTCTTCATATTTTTATTTTTCCTCCTGGACTGAGTCTAAAGGGTTTTTTCTTTTATTCTTCCTCTTTTTCCTGTCTTTCACACATACACTACGGGAAAAACTATTATTCTCCTCCTTTCTCATCATCATCAACAACGCCCTCACCAACCTTCATCATCGTCATTATTATTATTACACTGGATCAATGTAGGATCAAACAATGTTCATGGATCAACTACAATAATCTTTTTATTTATTTTACGTCATGTCATTTACTGTTTGGATCAGAAAGCTTTATCATCTCGGAGTAGGGAAATAATGCCAATTAAGCACCATTCCTCTCTGACTCCGTTTTTTATACACATCCTTACAAGGCTCACTATAGCCTTGTAAGATACCACCAACAATATACATTGGTTCTTCTTATCTTACATCCACTTCTGGGATCGCCGTAACCAAAAGACTGGTCTCCCACAAGCAGCCTTAGTATCATATATAACTTCTAACATCGCTACGCATAGAACTTTGCAGCTAATAATGACAGCAGTTAAACCTATAGTCTCCATAGCCCAGCTGCGTTGTCTACTGGAGTCGCGTGTGATCAAGCATGTCCAAAAGCATTAACCACTTCTCAGGAAACAATTTTCAACAATCTTCTGGGTTTTTTCTACAGCATGTCGTCGCTCCTGCTTCTCTGTTCCATCGAAAAACACGACGCACGACAGGAACACCTCATGAGTCTCCATGTACCATGATACAGGCTGCTGCCTGTAGACATTACTCTTGTTTATGTGTAAGGAAGTCATAGCGATCACTTTCAACATCTCTGAAAAACAATGTTTGCGTCCGAAGCTTATTATATGTCTGCTTCATACTTATATTCGTCTTCGGAACTCTACAGTTCACACTAAGATCATATTACAATAGCAGCAACAATAGCAGTAACATGAAACACCAAAACGTGTTAAATCTTCTCTCCGTCAATATACTGGCAGCATCAAGAAAATTTCAATATTACTTGTGGAAGCGATTTTACGTTTTATACAAACAAAACGAATCAGCATTAAACATAACAATAGTAATTATTGTAATGCAGATGGCTCCAAAAACTGTTCATGAGTCGTTTAGAGACATCCATCTATAACTAACTATTAATACACACTATTGATACCTATACTTGAAGAAAAAATCATGATTGATCTCTAATCATAACGGACTACTATTTTACAACTACGGTAATATTTTTTTCCTTACCAACCACGGGGGCTGTGCAAGGAAAGTTTCCAAATTAATACCATCGTCTTTAACAAGCAAGATAATAATAATTGCTACCACTGGTACTATCATTATCAATGACCCGCTAGTCCCGAAAAATAATCGTTTATCTTTTTACTAAGCTTCAAGCTTCGAGAGATACATGAAAAAACTGGACAAGTGAAGAATTAGCGAGTTTTAAGTCATGAGCTGAACAACTACATAATAATTAGTTATAATAATAATAATTATCTGAACTGTACTAATACAATCAAAGCTTTCTGTTTTCTAAACCTCCACTACGAACTTCGGTAAAAAGTCCAAGTCCCAAAGATGTCTGTCAACAAGTCTCTTGAAATCATGGTCAATATCCTGTGAACGTAACATTTTTACGTGCCCCACTTGTTACCACCCCAGCCCTGAAATTAAACAAAATTTAAACTTCAGCATATCACTTCTCATGGGAAATGTTAAATTTAAGTATGACGCAGTGACAAAACGTTACCATGTGTTTGTCATCCATCATATTCAGATGGTTTGCATCCCAAGATGCATGCTGATCAATTTTCGGTACATGCTCTAGATGATCCAGACCGAAGGGATACAATGGCGGTTGCTGACCAGTTCCCATATGCATTAAAGGAGGCACACCACCATTACCATTGATCAACCTCTGTTGGTTATCGTACATCTGAGTAAATAATCAGACCTTGTTAGCCTCCACAGTAATGACCTACAACTTGTGTGTACAGCCGAAATAATACTAAACGGTACCAACCTGCTGCATTTCAAGAAGTCGATTTGGATCAACTTCTTCTACAAAGCGTCGCCCCAGGAAGCCTCGGTTGTCTCTGTTAGGCGGAGGGGCTTGCGGTCCATGGGAGCCTAGGTGCTGAGGCGGTGGCGGATTATTCGCAGGAAATTGGGGTTGCTGCGGTGCAGAGCTCGGATACATTCCTAACCAAGGCTGGGGCTGTTGTCCCTGATGGTTTCCATGAGGTCCCAAATTGTGTCCTCCCTGTACATTCGGCATGCCATGTGACGACTGAATTTGTATCGGCTGCGGCAACTGGTTGGTATCCAAGCAGTCCAGCATAGTGAAGGGGGTGATATTCAAGCTTCCACCGGTACTTCCCGCCGCCTTCCATGCTCGTTCTCCGCCGATAGGACGAGGAAGTCTTCGGTCGTCCATTTTCATGACATCTGTGCATCACAAATAAATATTTCTATAACTACCCGCCCTGACCTAATATAATGTAGCTGGTTAAAATTACTTACTTGGACTCTCATGCAATGTTGCATCAAGGCGTGACAAAAGAGCCTGCGTGTCAAGAGGACCTCCCGCATTGGCCAAATCTGCAAGACCTTGGAAGTCTACCATATGTTCTCCCGCATTATTTCCATACCCACCAGTCCAGCCGCCTTGGGGCTGCTGTTGAACAGGTCGAGCCTGGCGGTTATACTGTGGTGGCGGCTGAGCCTGATTTAGTCCCATCGTCTTGTACTGCTGATGAATGCTTGACATTGGGTAGCCGGAAGACATTGGGGAGTTGTTGTTTTGCTGAGGTTGTGACACGTTTGAAGATTGCGATGCTTGCGGTGGAGTTCCTTGTTGAGACTGAGGTTGCTGCTGTTGCTGAGATTGTAATCCACTTTGAGGAGGTTGCTGCGGCTGCTGCGGAGTTGGCTGCTGTTGCTGGCTCTGGTTCTTAGTCATCGGCAAGTTGAAACTCGGTGCACGAGGATTAAGCCTGGAGGACATCACGACATTTGTTGGAACACCCGCGACAGGCCCACCACTACATTGTCCAACACCCACCACGTACCGTGGTGTTTCAGAGTTAGAGTTAATAGACAAACAACCAGGACAACAACAACAAAAAAGCATGCAAATATTCACAATCCGTAACCAATCAGCGTTTAATACTTTGTTTCCATCCCTCAACTTAAACTCTATACAGATACCAGTCAACTACCGCCTCACGCCCTTTAAAAACACGAAGTCTTGTGTTCGCTTTAAAACCAGTTATTTTATGGTTTACAAAGTCGCAGTCAAGGGTGAAATAAAAAATTAATTCTGTTGTGATATGTGCAAAAAGAACGATGAAGACTTATCATTAGTCTTTGAAAAAGTGTAAGCGATTCCCCATTGGATAATTTTCCTCTTTATCAAGTCATATCAACATAACGTAACTAGCACTTCGGAACTTAAGCTTCTTTTCCAAAACCCTTCAAATCTCTAATCTCATAATTTTTCAAAGCAATAGCCATAACGGCCGAGTTCCGCAGCATTCAGTTATTAAGCAGTAATAATTCCACATTCAACCCAGCCCGAAAACCCACACAAACTTATTAAAGAAACTGTCACTCCTGACAATATCAATTTTTGCAACATTCATAAAAGCAGGGTAAAATGCAGAGTGATTGTCTGTCGCGGTTGATTATACCAAAATGATAATGCTGAACTATATGAAGATTAACTAAAATTTGCTCATACCTGTTGTTCTGGAACATCATGGGGTTAGCTGCTGAAGCGATATTGGCTGTTAGCTCCTGATGAGACAACCCGGCTAGATTGTTGTGCTGACCCGGTGGCTGTTGTCCCATAAGGTTAGGAGTCGGCACGTGGTGGCCAAAGCCTCCGGGGTTTGACCGTCCTTGTACAATTCCATGATTGCTTATGGGATCGTGAACCGCAGGGGGTGGAGGCTGCTGTTGTGGTCGGTTATTGAATGAAGCTATGATCGGTGGAGCAGAATTATTCACCACGGGCCCACCATGGTTATTTACGTTCGCAAGAATATTATTTGGGTTATTAGGATTCAGCCCAGCAAAATGAGACAAGTGTCCATCTAAAACACTGAATGAATTCTGCACTGGCGGGTGCAACGGTTGCTGTTGCTGCTGTTGTTGCATGCGAAGCACAGGAGAGCCCATAGTTGTATTACCGCGATAGCCTGGAGCTTTTGATGCATCAGCCGCCTATATCATGAAGTAAACCAAGTAATTATCTTTGCACTTAGAATACAAATCCTTCCCATAGCTGACATTGTCTAATAATAATTCAGGTGGTTAATCACAACATAAACTTTCTAGCACTAACGAATTATAGCAGAAAATTCAGGCCGATAACTTAAAGCATCATTATAATATATGATTTTCATGGTGATAAAATGGGATAAAAAAATTAATCACCTTTGGTACGTCGGAATCCACCATACTGTCAACGACACTCTTGCCACCAGTAGAGGTTAGTAGTCCCGGCACTAAACTTCCCACTACGTTGACCCCTACACCACCGTTTTGCAGTCCACCAGCTTGAGTGATCTGAGCTGAAGTTGTGCTCAAACTAGACGAGATTCCAGAGGCAGCAACAGAGGCAAAGTTCATTGCTCTCGCCACATTAGACCCAGTGAGTATGTGGTTACTTCCAGAGTGTGAAGTCAGAGGTTGTTGGATTCCTGAGCCACTTGGATTAGCAAGATCTCCAGGGAACCACCCTGTGGTTTTGCTGAATGTATAGTTGAACGGAGAGTATTCTAGTGGTGTCTGATTTTCAGTCACAGATGATGATGATGATGATTCTTCCAGACGCATGGATGAACTGTCAGCGGCATTTGGACGATTACCTCCAACAACACTGCTACTGGAGACTGATTTGATTCCAGCACCGGGCGCCAGATTTGCATTCTGACTATTCACATTAGGATGAGAGAAACCGGAAGTATTCAAAACTTGGGAGTTCACAACTACTCCGTTCGGGTTTCTCATATTCAAGTCACCGCTGGATCCAGGCGTCAAGCTCCCTGGAGTAATCAAGCCACCCAATGTTGAACCGGATGGTGTTTGCCTACCTGACAGATTCTTCGATGAAGGGTTAGAACTGCCACCCAATGAGGTGGACAAAATGGGAGATGAGCTCAAGGGTTGATTCAACTGTTGCTGCTGATGGCTAGAACCAATTTGAACAGGTGGTGGGGTAATGGGCGTTGGAGTCAGTGTCGTGGGTGTAGTTGTCTTCGGTTGCGATGGCTGCGGCTGAGAATGAGGAGTTTGTTGCTGAATCTGCGACTGGGACTGCGGCTGACTTGCTGGCGTGGGAGTGGCGTTTCGCGGTGGGTTATTGTTATTATTATTAGTAGGTGCTGAGAAGGTTCCAATAGGGGTGGGCTGTTGCTGTGGCTGGTGACTCAGTTTGGCGGCAAACGATGTATTGGCATTACTGCTAACCTGGTTCAGTGTACTGTTTGGACTGGGAGTTATGATGAGGCTTCTCTTACCAGCACTAACGGCTTTGAAAGTCGATGCACTGGAAGACGATGAACTCATTACAGGTGTTGGTTTCTTAATTGAGGGTGAGACGGCAGAGACTTTAGGCGGAACAATTGGCGGTGAAGCAGGAATTTTTGAGGACTGTGGCTGCTGCTGTTGGCTCTTCACTTTAGATCCAACTAATGGCTTAATAACTCCGTCGTTGGCATTACCCACGACAGAGGAAAGAATGTTTCCCGTACTAATTGAATTTCGCTCCGAGCTTACAGTGTTGGACTGCAAAGATGACAGATTCGAATTGGTCACCGTGAGCCTTAATCCCGGTCCCAAAAGCTTTTTCACATCACTATCCGGCTCATTCATCAATTCAGTAATCAGCAAATGAGCCTGTTTCACACACTCTGCAGAACCTTTGATTTGAATAATTCGCTCAGGTTGCACTTGATTTTTCACCTGCTTCTCTACTTCAATGTGAGCTCCAGTGGCTTCCCTGATGGCATTTATGTTGCACCCTCCACGTCCGATCACCCTTGAAATGACCGTGGAAGGGACACTGATCTTCTTGGATCGAGAATTTGTACAGTTACGAGTCACTTCTTTCCAGCCCTCGTCCTTTCTACTTAACTGCTTCTGACTAACATTGGAGACGGAGGAACTGCCGCCGGAGAGATGTTTGCTCCCACTTCCACTCTGGTAGTGAGAGTGGGAATGATTAAGATGTGTCGCCTGATTAGAGCCAGAGTGATGTGACCCGTGGTCTCCCAGGTGATCAAATGCGCCCTTTCGCAACTGAGGAGGGTTCAGGGACAGTCCCATCAGCGGCTCCGGTCCGGAGTGATTCGAAGGGCTTGAGGACGAGTGGTTATTGGATATACTGTCCAGCTTCTTCTTGGACACTGCGGGGGAGCTCATGATGCTACTGTTGCTCAAGACGGAGTTACTACTATTCTTGTTGTCTTTTCCTGATGCTGGTTGTTGTGAATTTTTATTCTTCTTCTCATGAACAGGAATAACTTCCCGGGGCTCTTCCTTTGTGTTATTTTTACGACTGGACTCTTTGGAATTCGCACTGGACTTATTATTACTAGAAGATTTACTGTCGGAGGTGGTTTCAACCTTTTCTTTAAGGACCTCTTTCTTTTTCGGCTCCTCTTCGGGCTCGGAGGGCACGGAAATTGAGATAGAGTTACTGCTGTTATTATTTGAACTGGTTTTCTTTTTATTCCTCTTTCTATTCCGGCCACTTCCTGCAGGTTTCTCCGGTTCTTTTTCAATCGTCTTTTCGGCTGGCACATGTTGGCTTGGGCTCTCAACCAGATTCTCCTTATTCCCCCTCCGGTTCTTTCTAGTACCTTCATGATGATGATGATGGTTTCCCGCAGACGAATTAGAGCCCTGACTATTAGCGTCGATACCGGAGTCGAAAATGGTGCCATTCTCATCTTCTTCTTGATCCTCATCTTCCTGAATAGGTTCCTCTTCTTCGTCTTCGTCGGACTTTTCAACTTCCTCAGGTTCATCAGCTATGCCAGAGAAGAGTTTCTTCTTTTCTAACTTCTTCTTCTTCTTCTTTTCTCGTCGACGAGCCGCTGCTAGTCTTTTAGATTCCTCGCGTGTTCTCTCAAGGTCCAATTCCTCGAGCAAGATATCCGCGTTTTTGTTTGCCTCTAGTGCTTGCTTGTCCTTTGCTTGTCGAATGTATTCCATGCACTGCTGGCACCGTTTGAGGAGCTCGGGTTCGCCTGTAATGGAAATGATGTAGCGTTGCATTTCAGCATCCGAAGGGAACTGAGTTACGTTTTTAACGATCCAGCGGATGACTTTGACATGTCCTTTGCGGAAGGCCGCCATAAGGCATGAGATGCGACGATTGTCTTGGGCGTCCATGTCTGCTCCTCCGCGCATTAGGATCTGACCCACATCTAGGTGTCCCCCATGACACGCAAGCCAAAGTGGAGTGCACCCTTTCTTGTTTCGCGCATCCACGTTAGCGCCCTTCATTAACAGGAGTTCAACGAATCGGTAGTGGCCCTTATCGGCGGCGATAGTCAGGGCTGTGTCACGCGTTGCAGGAACAGGAGGTGCATTTACGTCCGCACCTTTTTCGATTAAAACTTTGCCAACCTCAACATAACCACCATTTGCAGCTTCCATCAGTGGAGTGAGACCGGTTTTTGCCCTATGTTCCAGGTTGGCCTTTCGTTCCAACAGCAGCTGTACTACCTCTTGCCGACCTTGAAAACAGGCGAGAGTCAGTGCAGTGTTTTTATTCGTTTCTATCTGAGCGTTGATATCAGATCCCATGTCCAAAAGCAGCTTAACAGCTGCCACGTTTCCGTTCATTGCGGCCAGCATAAGTGGAGAAATGCCCAATTTGGACCCAGTTCGGGAGTTAATTTCAGCCCCAGCGGATAGCAGGAGCTTGATTATATTTACGTAACCTCCAGAGGCTGCAAGGCTAAGAGGAGTATAATCGGAAACGTTTCTGTGCTCCTTGCAAGCGCCGCGTTTAAGAAGCAGGTCCACAACCTTCAAATTTAATTTTGACAAGAAATAATTATCAGCCCGCAGAAAAGAAAACATGTTACAGAAACGAACTGGAGCCCGTCATATCCATACCTCATAACGACCCTTAGTACACGCAAGCGAAAGCGCAGTGTCCTTCGTTCGGTCTGACTGCGCCTCGATCTCGGCACCGTGGTTAAGCAGGAGCTCGACGACTTTTTCATGTCCACCATCAGCTGCCAGAATCAAAGGTGTGCATCCCTTCTTATCACGATGTTCTACATCATGCCACAAGAAAATAGTCACTCATTATAACGTCTTAAGATTCATACAAGAAGTGTCTCAAAAATTGTTCATAAGTACCAATCTGAGCTTTTCGGCTAAGGAGAAATTCGACAACTTCGTAATGCCCAGAAGCTGCAGCGATGGACAAACTCGTTTCGCCATTGGACTCCGTCGCCGAATCCACATCCAAAGGCCTGGCAATGATTTTACTAGGATCCGGCTGGCCCGAAAAAGTGGTCTGGGTCGAGGCAACGGATTGGTTTTGTTTAACTCCTACAGCAGCAGAATGCGAGTGCGATGACGTTTGGGTTTGTTGATTCGATTGTCTTGGTTGTTGACTACAATTACTACCTCCAGCTGAATTTTGTGGACAGAAAGGCCTGGATCGTTTCGCCACGGGCTTCTTAACCTGGGACGTCTGTTGCTGCTGCTGATGATTGACAACAGGAACAGCCGGGGCAGCAGCAGCCAAGGGACTGGAACCGGTTGACTGAGCCTGACTTGCAATCGCTGTCGAGCTCAACGCTTTCGGTACGTTTCCCGCAACAACTATAACAAAGTCAATTATTTCCATTTAGTTTTCCATTAAGACTGAACTCATATATTTACCAACTCGGAAAACATACCCGTTGAACTTTTAGTAGCCTGCTCTGTAGTTTTGCTTTTCGACGTCCCTGCAGCCGCTGGTTTAAGGGCACCTGGAGGAGGAGCACCAGAAGGCGGAAGGATCCCGGCGCTTGCCGCGGCTTCCTTGATTGCCTGTGGAAGTGGTGGCGGGTGAGGAAGTAAAATAGGAGGTGTGAAGCCAGCTGTTGTTGTAGTCGTCGTTGTCCCGGCTACAGCTGAGCTTGCTCCACAGCTAGTTGAATTGATCACGGTAGTAGTATGCATGGCCAATCCTGCCATTAGAAGTCCACTACCAGTACTTCCTGAGCCGCCACTCAGGTCTCCACTTGCGGTAGCAGTTGCAGTGAGGCTTGAAGGCGAACTTGTTAGCTGGTAAGACTGGACGTGAACACCACTCGCCGGGGTTATCTGCTGATTATCAAGAACCAAACCACAGCCAAAAGCTGAATTAGAAAGAGTTCACAAAACTGGTCTAACATTGAAAAGACATCATAATCCGAAGATGACGATAGACAAAACAAAAATTAAGAACAACAACATGACTTTATCATAAGTACTTGTAAAGCGCCTTGCAAGGGAAAGCATTCCAGTGGAAAAGTGGCGGCAGCAGCGCTCATGATCATTTCATTTGTTCCAGGAGGTAAATCCTCTCCTTCAATAATCGTCTCCGTTTCTCCGTTTCCATGAGTAACCACAACAGTGGTCGTCGTAGTAGAGGTAGCAGCAGTAGTACCAGCCGCACTAGAGCAGCCCGGGCCCACCCCCAAAGCAAAACAGGACGCGGAGGAGGAAGAGGAAGAAGATGGACAAGTGGTAATAGCAGTAGCAGCAGATGTCGGAAACCCCCCACTCATGCCTTCTACATGACTGCCCAATACAAACCCACTCGCTCCCGATGCTGATGATGATGATCGAGAAGTAGAGGAAGTACAGGAAGAAGAAGCAGCAGCTAAAGCACTGAACGAATTGTAAGCCCCAGCGGCTAAAACTTGCGTAAAATCGATCACGTCCCGGCATTTGTCATCTTGGTGAAAAGCTTCTAAGGTGTCTGCAATAATGCACCACAGTGACACAAAGGTCAACAGTCAAATCAACAACAAGTAAATGAAAAAAGGGAAAGTGATGGTTTTCTATTTCCAATGTAATTATACTCATCTTTCCCTATCTTTTCTTATTGGAGAGGACTGAAACCTCTGCTCACCTTTCCCTTTTTCTCCCTTCATTAAATGTTGTTGTTGTTGATGTGCAAAGAGCTGGCTCAGCTGTTTTGGATCCAGCTTTTTGAACTGTGGATTTCCCACCGCTTGGTTCGTTGCTCGAACCTGCTGCACATGCATCTGAAATACCGTCGGGGACCCAATGAACTGCGGCACAGTCAAAAGCCAAAAGCCATATTTTTTGATACAACAATAATTTCCAAAATAATAACTTTTTGTCTATCATCATCATCATACTCATGATTACGACAAAAACATTACAGCAAAACAGATATGCAGTGAAGCAGCAACTAAGAGAAGAGGAACAAGATAAAGAGAACAATTATTAGGAATTTAAAGGCTCATACCTTTGCAGGCGGAGAGGTAGGAACAACAGGAAGCTTAATCCCAGCGTCCAACTGTCCCCCGGGAGATACTGATGATGATGAGGCAGATCCTGTAGCGGCCGTAGTAGCTATTCCGACGCGTGTGGAAAAAGGTTGCTGCTGTACCTGAATATCTCCCACGATATTCCCGGCTATTTGAGGTTGTGGATGCAGCTGTGTTGGACCAGGAATAGCTGAACTCGGTGGTGACGTTACCGTTACAGGAGTTGTTACCGTTCCTTGAGCCATAGAGGAGATTATCGGGGGATTTATTAACACCTTGTTATCGCTCCCAACTGTTCCAGGAGGCGGAACAACTGCAGAAGAAATTCCAGATGACCCTGCAGCTTGTTGCTGCTGCAGCTGTTGCTGCAATTGTTGTTGTTGTAGCTGGAGCTGAACATGCTTTCTAGCGCTGGGCTTGTTTGCTTTGGCTTTGGGACGCTCACTGATAGCCGTTTGCGCTGTCACCTGCATTACGCCATCATTAAGTTGACAACAACTAGTCCAATAACTTTCTTTTAACTGCTCACGGAACAAGTCCTAGTGAAGGCATATTTTCAAAACAACAAATAAATGTAACCGAGTTGTGTTAAGTAGCATGACCAGAAAATAACAGCACAATGTATCATCTTACATCCAGCACAGCGTAAAACGTAACAAAGTAAAACCATCAAAAAAGCAAAAGCATAAGTAATCCCTTGAACAGAGGATCACCGCAAAGGTAACTAATGCAAGGCCACAATAAGGCGGGCTTAGAAATAATGAAATTTAAAAGAATAACTCGCAATAAAATTTTAATCTATCTCTATCACTCGATAAAAGATGACATCGCGTACCTGAGATGGAACCAAAGGAGGGCCACTAGGAGTTAATGAAGATGGAGCAGGTCCACCGGATGTGACGATTCCTGCACTAGGTGACCCACCAGCCGTTGTTAGCGTCGAGTTCGTAATAGCAGGAGTTGTAGCGGGCATTGTGATAGGGGCCATGCTATTCGTTAACGTTCCTGCCTGCCCCTCCATGCCTGTTGCAGGCCTCTTTACATGAACATGATGCTGATGGCTACCATCAGGGTTGGATTTGGCGCACTCCGGACAGCAACCACCATGGCTGCACGTACTATTGGTAACCAACGGGCTCGGACCAGAGGGAACAATTGAGGATGGTGTTGCCTGTTTCCGCGCTGGCACAGACCCCGTTGTTGTCGCCGCGCTAAGGGTTTTCACTTCGGAAATTAAGGTGTTACTTGTCTGATTGGCCACAACTTGCTTTTTATCTCCAGTCATATGCAAGTTTTTCATTAGAGAACCATCTCCTGCAGCAACTCCCTTCTGTTTCGCTTCCAAATTAGCTTCCCCGGGTTTCTGTTATAATTTAAGAATAATTACTTCTATCTGTAAAGCGAAGCCGATTGCACGGCAACAGAAATCAGAATCTTCAAATACCTGCTGCGGTGCAGACGAGTCGAGGGTGGAAGTGGAACGACTCTTCCTTAGGACTGATTTACCTTGGGTCTGACTCACGCCTTCATCAATATAAATATCATAGATGTTAATAACAGGGACCATAAGAATAGCAACACAAATAATGCCTCACCCCTCGATTTACCTGAGCCTGAGGAAGCAGGTGACTGCGACTTAGACGTTGCCTTCCCAAGAACAGTCTTTTCAGCGGCGTACTTCAGACTTGCTTGGGGAGCGTAGTCAAGGAGAACACGAATAACATTTGTATGACCACCGCGAGCAGCTTCGATAATCATCGTTGAGTTGTCCTAAAAGACGTACAAACATGATTCAATAGGGGCGTCTATGGCATTTCGTAATTATTTCCCATCATTGCTACTTACCTTGAGCTTGTGGTAAGGATCGGCCCCAGCAGCGAGAAGGACTTCTACAGCTGCAACGTGACCTCCTGCACAAGCTAACGACAAAGGTGTATGGTCATTGCTTGCAGTTTGACGGTTAATATCCGCTCCTTTAGACAGCAGGAACTTAATCACGTCAAGGTGACCACCTCTACAGGCTTTCATCAACGGATTCCTTCCTCCTTCAGATGGATGCTCCTGTATAAAGTATGACAATATGATATTCAAGTAAATCTGTCTCCAAAAGGTAGCTGATCGCGTCGCCTAAGACTTTATGACTTACAGGATCAGCTCCTTTTTCAATGAGCAGTTCAACCACATCCACGTGGCCGTTTTCACAAGCGTATGACAAGGCAGTGTCTCCTGTCTGAGTCTCTCGATTGACGTTCGCCCCACGCTCAAGAAGATACCTAAAATTTCAAGCCAATTCTTTAAAATCTTTGCTCAAAAACTTCAAACAAATCAACTACGATCATGACTCACTTCACTACATTGTAATGACCCTCTTGCGCAGATTCCATCAGAGGTGATGACGCGCCCAACTCAATATCAGCACCGTTCTCACACAGGACTTCCACAACGTCTTTGAAGCCACCACATGCCGCCAATGTTAATGCTGTTTCATGTGTCTCTTCTGTCTGAGCGTTGATTTTGGCATTATTTCGAAGCAAACATTTAACAACGTTTAGATGACCTTCTCGGGCTGCTTCCATCAAAGGAGTGTAACCCTCGTCGTTGACCTATCATTAAAATTCAAACGGTAAGAACAAGGACAATAAGATACACTTTTCCACTCCAAAAGCAAGGCAACTGTGTGACCTCTTCAATATTTGCACCACGCTCAATCAGGAGTTCGGCAAGCTTTACGTGCCCACCACAAGCGGCAAGAGTTAATGGAGATTCGAAGCTATCTGCGGGCATGTTGACCTGAAAGTTGAATAAATATGAAATATGTTCTTGGGAAAAACATTTTCATTTCTGCAACAGTAACAAACCTGCGCGCCTGAATCCAACAAAAGTCTTGCAACCTCTACATGACCGTCCATAGAAGCTTCCATTAACGCGGTGTGCATTTCGTCAGTTTTGTGTTGCTACAGAAATACATGCCAGTGTCAAAATATTTCCTATACTACGGCGACTGATGGATGCTAAGCGTATCTTACTTGGTCAGCACCAGCCTCCAGCAGGAAACGAACCATCTCCAGATGACCTTTATAGCAGGCAACTGTAAGCGCAGATTCTTTAAACTCGTTTGAATGTGTATTTATACCCGCTCCATGTTCCAAAAGGATCTGTGAAAAAAAAAATCCTCTAGAATCTGCGTCGAAGACTTCAGTGTCTCACAAGAAACAGCAAAATGTACCTTAGCCACCCCGACGTGTCCAGCTGAGGCAGCTTCCATTAAGGGAGTATGGCCATTCTCGTTATTATCCTCCACTCTTGCGCCGGACTTAAGAAGCTCCCTCACAATTTCCTCGTGGCCCGCCGCACAAGCATACATTAATGGACTGTTTCCTGTTTTTCATAAAACCAGACAAAGATAATAAGTAACTCATCAACAGTCCTCCAATCTACAGGTGATTATGCTCGATGCCTACAATATCTTCAGGTTGGTTATTTTTCATCAGATCTATGCTCTATACGAATTCGCCGAAACAAACTTGTAAGGAACATTCAGGCCGATAACAGAACACATCATCAGAATCTCTCCCACAACTTCCTAATGAGGAAAAGCAACATTAATCTTACCGCAGGCAGACTGAGCATTCACGTCAGCTCCATGACTCACAAGAAGGCGGACTATCTCTACATGACCTTGAGAGGCAGCGTCCATAAGAGGAGTCAGGTCACCTTTCGTACCGCGATCGTCAACATTGGCTCCCATCGCTAACAAGACCTATGGCGCAAGAAAGATTATAGAACTAGTTGAACCCTACTTGGCTTGGCACGTAGTGCCTATTAGTAAATTAACTCACTCTTGCAAGTTCGAAGTAACCGGATGAGCAGGCTAGAGCAAGTAAACTATCTCCCTCTTCCATGGAGTCATTGCGACCTTCCTCCATGGACTTCCTGCAACTCAAAGAAGTAGAGATCACGTTAGCGTACACAACAACTACTCCACCACTCTAATGACGAGATGCGCCTTCTTGCCAAGCAAATTACCTCTGAGAGTCCCGCATGCGGTTAATGGCAGCAGAGGCTTCTCCCAATGCTGAAGAGACGGTTAAGGTTAGCTTCCTAAGATTTTCTGGATCAGACATGAGTTTCCCATCCGTGAAGCCTGTAAAAGATTAATAACATATCTCATGTAAGTTATTCTTACAGTACCGTTCTTATTACACGACTAACCTTGGCATAGTTCTGTCCACTCACCTGCGGCTTCGAAAAAGGCTTCGAGTCGAGCTTGGGCATCAGGAGGAATACCTTGAATATTAGAGGCATCTCCATCTGAAGGCAATAGGAATCCTTGGGGTTCCAACTCCAAACCGTCGTCATCCTCATCATCATCGTCATCAGATTCGTCTCGTTCTAATGACTCGTCCACTTCACCCTGAAACAGCATCCCACATGTGAGTTAGCCGGTGTTTTTCATTTCTAATAATTGATGACAATGACAATTATTTACGGCCGCAGAGTTCGCCAGAATCTTCTCCCCACCTAACAATTCGAAGCGAAGCAAAGGAAAAAGTACTTCACGACGACTTCCTAACCGCAATCTTTATGGCTTTCTCTCTCATCTTGTCTACTACATCTAACCATCGCAAGTGTTTTATAACTCCTCAATATTAATGCTCTAAATGTTGACAGTGATTCTGCTACGAAAATAATAATGCAATCAAGATACATCTATAGACACGTCTGATCAACTGTTGCCTAGTTTTTTGGTTCCTTCCACAAGTGAGAGATAAACATGCACCCACTAGTTGCAATCTGGCCTCTACGATTTGTAGACTGTAAACATAACACCACCGCTATTTCAACGACTGGGACAAAACTTACAACCCTAGCAGGAACTGCATCCTAGAAATAAATAAACTGGCTTTCGAAACTGCATAAAACAGATTATGTGATAAACAGTAGTCAATCAAATTTGATAGAAACAACCCTATCTGAGGCTTTCCATTCAGTTTGAATTTAATAGCCTATTGATGCGCCATTGATGATGACAACCCGAGTTTCCCTCTGCCCAACATAAGCATCGGAAGCGGGATGCATTTGCCCAACAGTCTGTTTCACAGTAGCTGACTGTTTCTCCCATGTGTACACCAGTGCTTGCCATAACCTTAGTGAAGTCTATTCCAGGAAAACGAAACAGCATATGTGAGTGCCAAAACTGATAACCGATATCATATTGAAACGATACCGGTAGTGCTTCGAAAGATAAAAACACGTGGTAATCGAAAAAAGCAAAACTTTTACGGGGAGTTCGGAGATCTCAGGCTCATCCAAAATGGCAACTAAATGTTGGCATTCTGATGCTACTCTTCTTGTTCCTGGCCTTGATTTATGGATTGATTTACTCAATTTTCTAACTGCCCCTTACATCATCGTCGTCTTCTTCACTAGATGTATTGATGAAGTCTAAAGAGGAAGCAAAATTATTCGTGGGACCAGAGGGATGATGCGGATGGCTGAGGTCAGGTGAGTTATCTTCAACATCATCATTTTCCCCTGCCAGGTCATCCAGTTCATCCAGGGGTTGTTCCTCATCCTCATCCCCGTCTACGTCAACATCGACGTCGAGGTCATCATCTTCGATCTCTTCAGCGAGACAGGAGGTAGCAGCCTGGGCATTATTCGACGTTGTCGATGAGGGAATGGGTGAGGAAGGCGGATTTACTGGTGGGGAGGATGCGTTATTTTGAGGCACACATTTCGAAGGATTATTATTATGTTGACTGCGACGGCATCCGCCGCGACTCTCTTTATCTCCTCCAGCCGAAACTTTTGAACTCATTCTCAACATAAACATGCACAAATCTTCCCAAATATACTCTCCGTCCGTAAACAGATCTCCTCCGAGGAATGCAGGATTCCTCCCCCTCTTCTCTAACTCTTCCGGTCCGGACACTTTTCTTCTTCCTTTGTTACTCACACCTTTATCTCAAGTGTCCTTCTTTACTCTCCCGGATCCTTCTTCACCCCCTATTCGAAGGACCAGCAGTTTGTTTGTCTAATGTCCTTCCTCAAGAGAACTCTCACGAACCAACGTCACTGATCCGCGGTTGATTCACTGATGATGTCAAAATTTGTGGCGAACTGCGGAAATATAAACACAAATTAGTAATTCATCTCCCTTCC
>JAQFYD010000475.1:0-18607 GCA_034694225.1 Bourletiella hortensis | reverse complement strand
CTTTTCTCATAATTTATGCGGCGAAAGCTACTCGATTTTCTGTAATAGGAGAAAACATCTCCCATTCACGTTTGGGAGAAAGTAGATAGATTTGATATGAAGAAATCCATATAGTACAGATCCCCTTCATCACATTTCTTTTGCAAACTGTATCGTCAGCATAACGAGGAATAGAATAGCGGTTGGAAGAGGTTTAGAAAGTAGCGATTTAGAATCTATATTCCCTATCAAGTCCCACTGATCCTACATTAGCGATATTTGTAGGAGAAGGATTTGTATAATAAAGTAGCTAGCTATGGCGTATTCTACGCTGCTTCTTTTTCAAACTATTGTTTACACAGGCCTATATTAAGATTGATGGTCGTCATGAATAATTTAAAGAGCTGCTTCTGCTCATCATAAGCTTTCAGATACTAATTGCTCCGATACTTTTGCTGTTGTATTTTATGTCAAATCACTGCAAGTAATAATAACTTTGTCCACAAAAAACTTGTTCCTATTTGCGTCTAATTTCCACGTATAGACATTCGTCCCCGCTTTATATTTTTTTTGGTCCAGCAGCACCATCATCATCATCATGTCACATGCTCTTACTACTTACAACACCAGAGTTTTTCCACCAGAAAGCAAATTTGCACCAAAAAACAGAACAAACAGGAACAGGAAAGCAAGTACACATGCGGAATCCAATGAAATAATAATAACATGGGTGATTAGCTAATTCATCATTAAAGTTAATTCACTAATCATGTATTTATTCTAAGGTGCTCAACTTGATGCTTGTTTCATTTCCCATGACTGATCTTATAATATAAGCTCGCTTCCAGGAGCATGTCCATCGTATAGAAGAAAGGTACCATGTTTGTTTTTTTCCAATATGGAGTAAACTACATGTACAGAAAGAAAGCCATGTCTAAAATCTGTACGGGGAAATTACAATGGAGTCCTACCTTGCTGGCATTTACCATGCAGCTGACAAAGCAACATCTATCTCGTACAACATCATCATCACTACCACTTTGGCAACGAATCAAAGGGAAGAAAGACGAAGAAAATAAAACATAATAATACTCAGGACATGTATATTAGCTTTAAGGGACGAAAAAACAACTTAACCATCATCATCATTATCATACTCATCATAAGGCTGGAAGAGGAACTGGCGGGATGTGTTAATAGAGATTTTAGAAGGAGCAGGATCTCATTATATTCTCCTTTTCCTTCCATCATTGTAATACTGTAAGAATATCTAGGGACAATTAAGAAAAGGTGGGAATACATATAGATCTTCTTAAAGCCTGGCCTAACTGCTCCTCTTCCCATCATCTACACTGCTCAGCACAAATTTATTAACAACAATATAATAATGATAATATTATTATGCACATTGAAAAGTTTCATAATCCTATCAGGACAGGGTCTTCATTATCTTCGTGTATGCTCATATTGTCATTGATTTATCCTAGCTGTTCAATTTTAAATGGATGGAGCAAGTGAGTCCGACAACCCTACTATATGAAATACAAGCTGAATGTGATGAGGACCAATGGCTTTTTTGGCTACTCCTTCTTCTTCTTCATGTTATCTCCATAGAAGTCGTTCACCATCATAATAATAATGCTTCCCAAAACTATAAAATCATGGCGTCCTACTACTAGTAGTACAATACAAGCAGTAGCGGCACAAGATTCTCCAAATAATTCTAATAATAGTAATCATTTTCATACCTTCACTAGAGCATAGCTACTTTCACTAGCAAAAAAGCAGTAGTGAAGTATTTGTGTGAATGTATTTCAAACAACTGCTTTTCGTACTAAAAATTAGATTCCAAAAACTGCTAGCTGTTGCAACAAAAATAAGATCCCAAGCCCCTGCGTCATTGCTATGTATGTTTCTTCCCTACGAGAATATTTAATTCGATGTGTAGAAATAGAAATTATGCGCATACATATGTAGCTATGGATGTAGTATACACGACTGCACTTATAAACAGATCAAGCAGTTCCCCGAAAAGGGAACACAGCAGTAACAGTTTGTTCAGTACGAAGTAATAGTATGAACGCTTAAAAGGAATAAGCTTCAACGCACGCCCAGATAATTCGCTTTACATTAAGATTCTATTGTCTGCGCTCTTGTATTTTTTCTAGTAAAAACTCCGAGCTGTGTATATCTACAATTTTTCTGACTATAGCTACCACAAGGAGTAGATTTTTTAATGGTCAAGAGAGTAGTAGTAAGAAAGCTAGATGTATTATGACCTTTCTGAGTGCACCATGTCAGAAAAACGCATAATAATGAAATTTTTGGGGCAGTCAAACAAAAGCCTAGCATGCTATAGAGATCGGCTGGAAAAACTCTGGAGAATCTGATAAAATGACCGTGGGCCCAGAAAAGCAGGACGGAAACGTACGACATTCTTCCCTCTTTCCTCTCCCTCTCCGCTCCTCGCTCTCATTCAGTCTCTTATTTCGGTCTCTCACAGTTTTATCTCAGTATAGTGTTTGCACTGAACATGTCAAAGGCAGAGTTTATTATTTCAGTAGGGGAAATATAAAGGACGAGTCAGTAGTCTATGACAAGTGACCAACAGAGTGGGCAGTCATACATGTTCAAGTAAATAAACTCCCAGTCGCATGTTATAATTTTCAGGTGGAATCAATACAGCAATAGTAATGATTGACGGCTATTCTCTCTCTCTCTCTCTGTATTGTCCTACCTTCTATTTACATATGAACCATGTTGGGAAAGGGGACGGGGAATTTTGTTCAATTCAACTCGTTACTTTCCAGCAAGATATCCTGTTAAAATGAGCTGATGGAAAACAAGGGCAATATATATAGGCTAACTGGGCAAGTAGTTGCGCGTGTGAAACTTTCATTTGTATCATTTAGTATGTACTTTTCACATGGAGAATAATAATAATTATTATTATTACTTGAGAGCAGAGAGAATTTAACATGAAACTTGGTGTAAACTTGGCTGGAATGTAAAGTACTGAAGCCTCGTATAACTCTGAGCATTTGCTTTTTCCGTAATAAGTTATGGCCGTTGCCACTACTTATGAGTAAGCTAGTACAAAAGATTGGTATTTCACTTGATTAGTGCCCTATAGGGGCTGAGAAGGTGAGAGCAAAGGAAACGAAGGGATATTTGCAGAAGTGCAACAGCCGTCGTACGTTTTCGTCCTGATGACTGCAGTAATTAATTATTGTTGAGAAGCCAAATCGATGAGAGGCCCAAAGCAATCATCATCAATCAAGATAATCATATGAGAGTATATCGGACCCACCCGGCCACACATACCAGAAGATGATGCACTCACCTGGACGGTTCAAGCTGGTCACCAGGTCTCCACCAGTCGGACTTCCGCCTTCATCCTCCTCTTCAGGAATTGTGTATACTTCCCCAGGACTGTGATCATAATAGGTGACTACCTCAACGCCCCCTATTCCTGTTTTTCTCTCTTCCTCACTATCACTGTCTGATTCTTCATCAGTGGAACTTTTATAATCATCCAAGTCATGCTCTTTTAATACTATGGCCTTTCTGGGAGCGGGGAACTCGGATTCGGGGGATTCAGGGGAACCTTCCCCTCCATTGGGGGAGTGATAAACGGGGGATAAGGAATGTGCTGGGCTAAGACCTTTGCCAGGACTTCCCTTGGGAGATGGGGAGGGTGAGGGACTTCGCGACCTTGACATGGGACTGATAGAAAGCCGATTATAACTTTCACCTGTATCCCCTTCAAGTTCCATTTTTTGACGCTCACGCCGTTTCATTGAGTATGACTCTACGGCTGACTGAAGTTTTGAGAGTTCTTCCATCAGAGCTGAAGTTTTTGGATCCGGTCTTGGTATTGATGGGCGTTTGGTAGTGGAAGAGTAGGGCTTGCTATTTTCGTAAGTGGAGGAGAAGGAGGAGGAGGATTCTCCGTACTCGGTGGTGGTGGTAGTGGGAGAGTAAGTACCCAAAATATTGTTATTAATGAGAGATGATGAGGAGGTTGGGGCTGCCCCTTCATCATCTTTCTCTGCCATATCAATGCTAACAGAGCGACTATGCATTTTAACAAAAGAAGGCTTGACTTTGCTAGCAGTGGCTGATACAGAAGTGCTCATGCTTGAATAAGGGTGATCATGAGGTAAATCAGAAGAGAGAGGACTTTGATCATAATCTAACTCTACAGGGCTCTTACTAGAAGGACTCAGGAATTGCTCTTCACTCTGCTCAATTTGCTCGCCTGCTCCTCCGCCTCCTGGCTGCCCAGAAGACGCCATGATCTCGGCAGATGATCGTCTAGCAGTAGCAGAAGAAGAAGCCGTGATGGCAGTAGTAGATGTAGTGGCAATAGTAGTACTCTGCCCAGTCCCTTTATCCCACGACCCTACAGCATCCTTAGATTCATCAAGGTTCTCAAACTCACGCTCACTCTCCCATCGTTGGTATTGCTGTGGGCCCCCTCCTTGCCCCTGAATCATGCCACCGACACTTGCCCGCCTTGTTCCATCCCAATCCACCTGTGAAACCATACAAAAGTATCACTGTCACACTCTGGACCCACAAAAACCACATCACCTTCACCTCCGTCTTCACCGCTAAAGTACCTCTACTGCCTGCTTTCAGCTTGAAACCCATCATCGCATCAGCTGCTGTTGCTCTGTTGACAATAGCTAACTTATTGAATGTACCGCAGAAAATTAAAATACAAGGAGTGACTCCACTGTCGTCTAAATTAAAGTCACTGACATCACTAAAAGTTCTTGCTGATATCCCAATGACAAGAGAGGAATTGTGACGACTTACGTTTTGATTCTGCTGTTGCTGCTGCGAGTAAGGTCCTAACTGGGGTCTGGGTCCAAGAGGCTGCTGTTGGCCTGGAGGACCAACCATGCCAGGGGTCGATCCCATTCTTCTCCTTTTGATACAATTCCCACACGTCCATTCAGGCCTCTGGTTATAAAAATGTCATCAATTCTCTTGTTAGTGAGTCACATTCAAGAAAAAGTCTTGTAATCCAAAAAGAATATTCTTTCCAGCTCCAGCTCCTTCCATTCAGAAACAGAATACTTCCAACGGAAAGGCATATTATGGCTCTCTCTCCCCCTTTCTACGTCCATAAACGAACCAAGTAAAAATTATGATTCTAATTTGCTTTGTGTAATGGCACCATTTAGCCAGTGTTTAAACCCGACATAACCCTCCATTGCTTCCTTCATAACAAGGAAATTTTTCCTTCAGGAGCTCAGATTCACAAGTTTAAGTTAAGTGCTACTAGACGGAATGTATAGTAACTAGCAATAAAAATATATTATATGACTGGATTTATGTGGAAAAAGGGAGTCTGGAAATTTACAAGGGAATGACCAGGGAATGGAGGCAGTTGTGAAGGAGGTGGGGAGGATGAGGAAGAAAGGAAATGTCGGATCTTGATTACAGGAGCGTAGGAGGTAGAATTTGTGCTTCCCCAAAGTAACCATCCGGTACATTTCAGCCACAGAAAAAATAAATGAGTTGAAATCATATTATCAGCCGAGAGAATTAGGTTAACTTGGTCGTATATAAATTTCCTTTACCTATCTTCACTTGATGACAGTATATGCATGTCCTGACGAATATTAAAATGGAGAGACGCATGTAGCTCTATATCCGGGGGTGTGACTTGTCTTGCAATGATACGGCACAGTTATTAACTCACTGGAAATTAGAATGAAGAGAGGCAGCCCTACAAAGTCGATTGCATGTTCTCTTAACCAAGAGCTAGATTATGTGCTTCATAGAATAGGCTGTGCAACTCAAGGATATTGTGAGGACGAGGAAAAGAAGAAGGAAAAATAATAATGCCTCCTTCCTTCTCCTCTTCTTCTTCTTCTCCTGCTCTTCCTTCACCGTATTCTGCCGCTGTAGCAGCCGCTGAAGCAGCAGTACAGGATGGAAAAGATGAACTGAATTCTAATCACGCGATCTATTCCATCCATTGTAACTGCCTCAATGCGTCTTATAAACTAGCAAACAGGTAGTACATATGATATTGTTGTGTACTGCTACGATGACTACTACTACACATTCATTTCAACCTCCTGATATACATAACTGATGGTGAAGGTAGAGTGCGTTAAACGACGCGGTAAATTAAAAAGCTTCCTGCTTTCTCCTACTTTCCCTCATCACGTTATTTTGTACAGTAGAAAATTATTGGCGTTCAGGTTTGATGGGACACTTTCATCTAAAGGATTCTACTCACTTTCTACAAAGTCTCATCATCATCATCATCGCCGTCGTCTTCAAGTCACCTGGCCATTTAGCACTAAAAGTTGATTGATATGAGTAAGTTACCCACTCGAGTATACTTTAGGATAATCTCGTCTGAAAAATAAGTATCAATGTCTGTTCCATCTGTAGTGAGCCAAGGGTTTTCATTTTCACTTATCCGAAGCCCATCAGGACCCTGCACTTTACAGCTGCACAAGTCTCTATGAATTTTTCAAACTTTTTAGCAATGATTTAGGCTTCTTTGCATGTTGATCTTGGTGGAAATAAATGCTGAGAATAGGATAAAAAAAACGAGTGTTATGCAAGCTGAGAGGAGAGAATATTAGAGATTAGGTGATTCAAATCCAACAACTTTCCCTGTAGAAGGCTAAAGCCTGGGAAAGAGGCGGACGAACTCGTTCATGTGTTATGGAAGTGAATAAACGTAGATAACATGTAGCCATGTGATAAAGGGAAAATATTTGGATAAACAAAAGAAGAGAGGCAGACGGCGTAGAGCTTCTTCTTTCCTAGCAACTTCCCATAAAACTACATGTAAATCATTTATACATGCTTGTTTACTTTCACTCAATCCCGCCCCTAGGAAGGGAGAGCTCTACAGAAATTACTGTAAGAGAGTAGTAATGTGAGCAGTTTTAAAGGCTATATAATTACTACTGTATTTTTCCACATTACATCATACTTACTACCACCGCCACCACCACGATCAGTGTTCCTGGCATCGGCGCTTGAGTTTTCTTTTGTATACCCACACTCTTTCTCGCTATACCAACAGTTAGTTCCCTTCCCTAATTAAATTATACCCTAAATACTCCAATTCCATTACCATGTCACTGCAGAAACTCCCAGCTATTTAACTTTTTTCTGGCTCTCAAGTACAGATGAGGATGATGATGATGATTCTACTTTGAACCCTCCACATGATTAACTTGCAACTTATGCTGTCGGTCCGGAGGTTCTCCTAGAAAGTTACTTGTAATAAACAGAATGACATTTTTCCCGTTTTGTATAAATGCAGCAGCATACTCATACATACAATACGCATGCCTTCTGTCTTGCGAAGAATATGGGCAGGGCGACCCAAATGAAGCTTATCAGTATTTGTCTCACAACTGAGCCTCATTCTGAACCTCCTAGAATGCTCAAGTACTTCTTCGTCTCTGTGAGAATTCACAGCCGGGATCTTGTTGAACTAATTAACGAAATAGCCATTAGCTCCACAGCCGCCATAGTACGTGATGAAAGTAAGGGTTTATTTTGAGTACCACACTACTGAATTACTGGAATCTCTCATTTGTTACACGTCTTGGAGGCATTCTAAGAATTAAAAATCTTCCCGTTCCCCATTGCCTTTCCCTCTTCACTGTGATCACCGTCGGATCTGTCGTCACATTCGGCAAGGACGGATGATTCTACTGCGTTGCGTGCACTAGCTTTGTCTCGCTACAAGTATAGTAGTCGAAAACAAAGGAAGAATAATCTTTTTCAAGGGTCCCATAATCATCTTAAAAATGATCAACGGGACCAGAAGATTTACTTACAAGAAGGAGATAGACAGACAGAGGAGGAAGCGGAACTTCAACGTGATTATCGGTCTGAAGAGTAACAGCCTCTAGCTCATTACTGTCATTATTATGAGCTGGATATGATCATGTACAGTAGCGTAAAGTAACAACATGATGATGATGATGTCCCCTCGTTTTAGATGCTGAGGAGGCGAATAAGAAACTCATTGGATTGCAAATGCAAATAGAGAAGGAAAGATCAAAGAGCTACCCTGAAGAGCAAATGTAAATTTTGACAAGGCTAAAAGAGGCTCCATTACCTCAGGAGCGAGAAACCGCTTAAGAAAACTACAAGATTCGTCAATTCTTAGTGCGTCGCTTACAATGTATACAGACACCCATACGCGGAAAATATTCTTTTCCAGCTACTGCTGGAAATGAAGTCTATAGCACTGAACTATGTAACTGAACGTATCTCGTTCAACTCAGCAAAGGAAAGTTGGGTCCTTCAGCGAAAGAATTTAGTCTTTCATGCATACCGGGCTTCAGCACACATACATGGAGAAGATACGTTGGCCTCAATCAGTTTTGCTCACCATTTCCAAAGAATCCCTAGTCCCAGCAGGAAATTAGAGTTCCTTCACACTCCCGCCTATACCCTCTGGCCTCAAGATGCAGTTATCGAGCGGTGACAAGCTTGTCCAAAGTAGTTTTCCTTCGTTTCAAATTGCTTGCCATACACTTGACGTCGTGCGGCGTGGAGACGAGGCTCCATTCTATATATCTGTTCTCTTTGTCCTTTTCTCTTAAACTTGCCGAATCAATAATGTCTGCAGGAATGACTGAAGGATTTCTGAAGGGGAAATTTTTTCACAGGCTATAGTAGTAGCATGCTCAAGTTCTAAGAAAAACTTGTATCTTTCCCCCTAATCTTCATCCCTGGCTTTGAAAACTCTAAAATTTTCACATTTTATACTGACTGCATAGAAAGCCACCATCTACTGCACTATTTTCTAAAACTGAACCAGATGAATGGATTCACATTCAGTAATGATGACGTATCGTCGTCTGGAATGACGAAACAAAGGTAGGATGAGTTATTTGGAGATGAAATCGGAATATTTAGAAGACATTAGAAATTATTATTGCTATTATTCCCAGGTTTTTGTTCTTATTCCATCACTAGTAGCTACATTTAGATTAGTATATGGAAGACAGGAAAACAATAATATGCTTTACAGACCATTCTGCCGGAAATAGAGGGAGAGAGAGAGAGGGAGATTTTGTCTAAAATGGAACAAGTCAATATTGGGGGCGACTGATGATGATGTTATTGTCAACAACAGATGTTTCTTTCAATAGACAGTAATTAGCCCATGCTTCTTGCCTCGACAGACCTGCTTTTGTACGGGGACAAATAATAATATACTTGGACCAAACCAAAAGCTCTCCAAATCTTATGCATCCCATAAGGGCAAATTTCATCTCCAGACTTGATTCATTCCTCTCGCATAGCCTTACTCGAACGCAGCAAGAAGAACACTATTCAAAGGTTTTGGTCATAATCTTTCCCAGAAATCAGGCATAATTTCCAGCCTCCAATTGTACTCAAGTTCAGAGACAAGGCACGCACGTTGCTGCTACTTTGCGCAAACCTGTTCTACATGTGCCCCACGATGTCACAATTTTCCATAGCTACTACTATGCGAGTAAAAATTGCACCTGTCAGGACTGCGTCAAATATGCATCCACATATTTGATTCGTGCAGTTGTCAATTTAGTAGAAAATAGCTATTCAAAGATAGATGTACAGTAGCTATGTTAAATAAGAAAAGAAAAGTTATAAAAAAAATCCAATAGCGCCCTTTCCACACCCTTGCCATCTACGGTACTATAAGTTCAGCTTAAGAACTACTACTTGCTATGAAAAGCAAATATTCTGTGTATAAATGGAATAGAAGCATGGTCAAAAAGCAATGTAAGAGCAGGAAGTTATGTAGGAAACAAGTTCGCATGTAGTTTTGACAGCTGCTGGCCTGGTCATGGAACTAAAGGAGAACCTCTGCTACTCTTCGTTCCCTGCCTGCCCTGAATGCGTGGAACACAAGGAAAACTCCAAGCTTTGCCTTTCTCTCTCTCTCTCTCCCTCTCGCTCTCTTTCTCTGTCTGACTGCATCCGCTATTCTGTAGATGTAGGTAATCAGCGCACGTTTTGCTCCTCGAACACAAACTGTTACTTCTAACTCAGACGAGTATAACTAAAGATGGTGGTGGTATTCCATGGATTGTGTACTTGAAAAACAGAAGGAAGAGATAGAGAGACAGGGGGCAAAGGAGCGATATGTATGGAGACATATAACATATTACACAGCTATGTCCTCCATAGCCCTGCAGAGCTACAGTCGCTATATTCATAAGGATCTATAGCGAGCTACTTTTGCGGATGGTGGAAGTGCTGCTGGTGGTACTACGGCAGTGGTGTGCTTGTAAATCTCTAAGCGCTTATGGCTTGTTCACACATAGCAAGCGGACTGTCCGCTTCGCAGACGCATTAAGTTTCGGCGCAAAAGCGGCGGAATTATGTCTGCGTGTCTGTGTGAACGCATGAATAGAATGACTTGCTGAACTCTATCTCCGCGCAGACAATCTTTCGAAAAGCAGAAAATGTTCGGCTTAGGTGTGAACGCGCGTACCGTACCGCGGCGGAGTGCTTCTGCAAAGCGGACGGTCCGCTTGCTATGTGTGAACGAGCCATTATACTATAGTCCTAAGAAATCGATCTATTCTGTCTCATAATTTTGAAACTTACTAGTTACAACCACGTAGGAATCCCCTTTTAGTCTACCGTAAACATATCTGGCCAGTCAGAGCAGCAGCATGCGCCTCTGAGCAAAACATACAAGCAGCACATGGGTTAAGCTATAGCCATTGCTGCAGAAGCGCCAACAAAGCTTTCAATATGACTGTTATCAATAAAAGTTCCCCACTATCAATAATCATCATACAGTGTACATACATCTATCCTAACCAATATCTTCGAGTCCTTGTTCTTCTTCCGAAGAGCGCCTACTACTACTACTACTTTCACTTATTTTCAGCGACAGATCAGCAGCCAGACAGACAGACAGAAAGAGGCGGAGAGAAACAGGACTTTTATCACAGTAAAAGTGATCCGTCAATAATTGCTGGCAAGTCTTACATAAATTTCCTGGGAAAAAATACGAGCTATCATTCATCTCCGCCCCAAGTCTGGCCCCCAACTTAATTTTTGTCTTCTCCTGGCTACAGCCCACGTATACATCAAGGACGCTGCAGCTTCCAGTCTCGCCAAAGTTTTTTGCAAATTTTAGCATAAAAACTGTAACTAAATACGTCTGCGTAGCAAAATATTCAATCTTCTCCTCAAAGCTAAATCATCGAATGCAATAATAAACATTTTCTAACTTTTGTTTCCTATTTTGCTTCAATCCATGCTTGATCCCACGTAATATTTTAGTAGTTGTTTCTAAGTTTTTCAACTTTTCACATAAGACAGAGTCGGAAGAGCTGGAGAAAAGTTAATTTTTGCAGGCGTGGGTTAACTAAAAGACTTCAACATCCCATAGAAAATTAATCAATCCCTCATTACACATTACTTTTACAGAATTTCAAAGTATCCGCTACGCATTTACAGGAGAAGAACAAAAAAATGCTGCATGCTAGAATACTTTCGTATTCGCAGCACATCAAGAAAAAAAATACACAAGTCAGAAGAGGAACAAAGGAATATGCGTGTTTGTTCAAATCGATATAAACAAAGTTTACAGTGTGAATTTGCTGTGGCAAACGGGAGGTGCTCAAGTGGAAATTCCAGCGCTCGTTATTGTTACTTCTGCTCTAGTATATACTATGGAGAAAGAGGAGAAAGGTCCGTTTAAATATTTTACTAAACACATGCTCATAAATCGGAATAGTTTAGGGAACATGGGATTCCTCCTTTACAAGCAAATTATATGACTAAACCTTTCTAATTTGACTTTCACTTGCGTAAACCATTGCTTGAATATACTCGTAATACGTGCCCAGACGCAGTTCCACTTTGTGTGTACAGTGGGTAGGCGTACATGGTAGTGGAAGAACATGATGGAGAATTGAGTTGAACAGAAAGTCGCTAGCATCATTTATGCAGTAGGAGCCACATTTGGAGGCACTGTGTATAGGGACTTTATATGCTAGTGAGTTATCGACAAACTAGGCATCATGTTCTTGCTCTATTTTCTTCTATCTTCTTTCCATACATGTATATGTGCAAGTAACTACGTTTATAATAATGGTTCTGAGATGGATGAGCACAAGGATGGGGAATGAGATGCAGGCAGAGAGCGAAAGAGAGAGAGAGAGAGACAGAGAGAGAGAGGAGCATTTTGAAATTTTTATATGATATTTTTGGACGTGGCCAGTGATGTATTCTAACGTTCCAAACAGGTTGTTAAATAATCTGTATGAATTCAAAAGATGCAAAGGGAAAGAAGCTCTTTGAAAGAGCAACAATATAACCACTTCAAATGGACTTTCTCTGTCTCTCTCTCCCTACCCTTCATCATACTGAAACAAAGAGAGTATCAAACCCAGGTGTCTATGTACTTTGAGTTGTGCAATCTTCCCGGAAACGTTTCCCTCCTGGTCTATCCTGTATATTTAGCTATATCAATAATATACGTACAATAATAATAATAATAATGCGGATATACTCACACCCAAGAGGCTGGTTGTACGTATTTACCTCATTATTATCACAGCCTTTCAATAACAACAACAGCTTTCCCTTTTATGTAACACTCTTGCAACATCATTATGAAATCAAAAATGGCCCTGTTTTTAGCCCTTTCCACCACTTGTTTACTCCTCTAGTTTCAACCGCCGTCCCATAGCTTTAGTATTTCCACATGTGGTCATTCCTACATGTTTTTTCTGTTAGGTAAACAGCAGTTTTAGAGAAGAAGTGCCATCTAGCATGTAGTTATAAGTCAATAAATGAGAGCCAATAAATACGTTACCATGTGAAAGATTGAGCATCAAAATGATACCCTCATATCCTCCTCATAATCAACTCGGTAAAATTTCCCAGCGGAAGCAGTTTTCATTCAACCGTGGGCAGCTATAGCCATAGCTAACAAGCGGAACTTTGACTAATATTGCAACACAGTAGCTAATTATTATTGATTGGACGAGCTATTAAAGGAGAACGGAGATACAGATAGCTGGATGGATGCGTTTTAAGTGAAAAGACGAGAAGAGAGCAGGTGATGAAACAAGCGTAATGTGTATGTGAGTTGGTCCGTTTGTGTGCCTAAAAGGGAAGTGTCATGTCATGTCATTCAGTCCTATGACAACCTGACACTTGCACGGTTACGAGTAAATGTACAAAAAGCTTGTCAAACTCTGACGTGTCTCTCTCTCTCGCTCTGTCTTTCACATAGAAAATGTAAATACAGTATGATCCCACGAAAATATATTTAATGGCAAGAAGAAGAAGGAGAAGAAGAGAATAACAACTGTGGTCCAATCTATATTGACATTAACAAAGTAATCTGCCTTGTTGTTGCCCTTAATCGAAAAATAATTCAATGCTTTAGGACTTTTTTATGCATATAAAATTCCTATCTGCTACCATTCTTCCTTCACATATACAGAAGAAGAAGAAGATACATAGCTCGGGCTATCCAAAAAAGGAACAACCCACGCTTTTAGCAACACAGTCCAATGAACATGTCTGTATTCTGTGGAGAATGGAACGCCAGGAGCGTAGAATTTTTCCATAAAATGAGAAAATTTGTAAGGAAAAAATAAATAAAAAATACCATGCGAACCTTTGTTTCAGGATGTGTAGCCATGCCGCCGCATCGATTACACACAAGAAGCCGGCACTCGGAGCACTCTTGCCCTGGATGACCATCACGTCCGCTCACCTGCAAGCAAAGTCAAGTAATTATATTATTTGTACCGAATTCACCCTAGTTAACATGTTCATATAGGGACGGAGAAGAGGATGATAATCATGATTTATTTGAGAATCGTCATAATTAAACAGCTTAGGCTTCTGGTTTACGAGAAATAACTGCGGTTTTACGAGGAGAAAAAAAATAATTCCAGTCGCCGCGCCCCTTTAGCCTTGATTTCACAACGCGTTCTCAATCTAGACAGAGAGATGGAAAAGGCATTGTATAGATTGAGGTGGGACAGCAGTAGCAGTAGAAGTAGCTATAGTAGTCGTTCGTAGCTTGTGGGAAATCGCGGAGCCGTGAAAAACGGGAGTTGTAGCTATGGCTATAGATATAACGGTAAGCTACGAGATGCCGACGAAAGAGACTGCGCTATCCTAATGCTGTAATTCTAGTGGAAATGAAGGGAGGCAGTCTTCTTTAAATCTCACCTCCTCCAGTTCCTTTCATACACTTTCCGTCTGAATCGTCGCTTTGGAAAAACTAGTCTGCAGTAGCAGTAGTAGTAGTTGTCCAAGTAGCTAGAACTGGCACAAGTTACAGCTATTATTCCCGGATGTGCATCGCATCTCTCTTTCACGCCCTTTCATTTTCTGCCGCTATGCATCTTATTTATTTAACACGTAGTAGTAGTAGTAGCTATGGCATAAGAAAGCATTTTTTCACCCTGCTACGTACATGTCATTACTTTTTGTACGAGTGGTAGCTATAAGAATGACTCGATAATAATAATATTTAGATTTTCACAAAATAAGATGAAGGAGCAAAAAAATATTATTTTGTTGCGGATGGTGGGGATTTGAAAGGCACAATGCTGTGAACATTTCTTCCTTCCTTTCTATTTTCCATGAGACATTCAAAGCTTTATTGCTAGTCGAAGGAGGACGGCGGAGACGTTCATGAATGACATGCTTCCGGACAGATTTTCAACTGTGTGGGCAAACAAAATAGCTTAACTACTAAAAAGATCGCGCCTTGTCCCAAGCTTGTCAGCAAAGATTCCTTCAAACTGTGAGTCCCATGAGCGATTTCCCTTCAAGAAAATGTGACAGACTATTTTCTTTTCGTCCTTCTGAATTTCCCCTTTTACCACGCATCATGTTTTCCTAGTCTTGTGCTAATCCTCATCCTCATATCATACTATTTGTATTATGATAACATTCATTTGCTTCTCATTCCGCTCAGCCGCCTGTTTGCTTTACAATGGAGGAATAACAATGAGGGATGGAGAAGAACGAGGAGGATGTAGAAAATATTTACCTCTCGCTGCCGACAAATAGGACATGGACGGCTGCCGTAATCTCCACCCTGTAGCTGCTGCTGCTGCTGTTGGTGAAGTTGTTGTTGCTGCTGCTGCTCTTCTGGCCTATAAACACAAAATAATGCTTTCATGTATAAACGTTATGCCAATGAAAATGAAAGAAGAAATAGGTTGTTGTCTGATGGCATATGTTTTTTCTTCAAATCCTGTCCTTAAAGTGTCACCTCTTCCATATTTACATTCCAACATTTCCATGGCATTTTGTGAAATAACGTTAATAATATGTCTGACTCGTACTTGTGTTCTTGCATTTGCAGGCGAATGAAAATAGTGAGGGGAAATAATATGGTTATGGTGAGTTAAGTGACCAAATAAAGTACTACTTTCTCCAGCATAGCTTACTACTAGCTCTATGGCTACTGCTGCTGTGTATAATAAAAGGAAAGAAGAAGAGAGAAAGAGGAAAAGATTCATATCAAATGCACTTGGGAGTTGGATTGGTAAGTGGAAGAAGAGGAGAAGAAGAAAGGACAGCATTTCTCCTTCATCTCTCATCCATCCTTCCTATCCTTCCCTATGCAAAGACTGCGGAGAGACGGTGCTGGAAATTTCCCTTAACCGCCAACAATTCCTCTACAATTGACGTGGACGGAAATTGCAAGGATGAAAGAGACTTGTCGAAAGGATATTCTCGCACCCACATCCCCCTCATGTGAAAGAAGTGCGTTAAATGGCTATCTCTTTCTCTCCCTACTATTCTCACATAGCTACAACATCTTCCAATCTCCCAGTGAACTGGAAATCAGAGCAAAAAATCTCTTGTTTTCAACACCCACCTTCTACAGTTATAACATCGATTTGGTGTCAAAAACCAGTACTTGTTAAAAAATGGATCTTCTCACCAGAGTGACAGTAATGTTCCTTTCCACTTTGTATAAAAATTCCTCAACAGATGTTATCATCTGTTCGGAGCTTGAGTAAAAAAACTCGTAAGTTCTTAGCATTATTAGTCCTCCAACTTCTGGCCACTAACGACCCGCCGTCCTAACACGCATAGTACAATTTTCCTCTTCATGGTTAAAGAGGTTTGGTTAAACAGCGTAAATGTTCTCGAGAACATCATTCATTCCTGTAATAATGATTATGACACTCTAGTATATCCCTCGTGTAAAAATGAGAAAGGGATAATGCCACCTGAACAATTAAATTAAGAGGTGCAATTAAAGTTAGCACCACACGCAGACGGATCTCACTTTGCATAAACGCCCTCCCATCATATTGCTGCGGAAATTGAGCGCACACGGGGTACAAAATTCATGGCAATTAGGAGGAAGACCGCTTTAAAAGGCTAATCTTGAATATTCTTGAGCGATGAGCCATCTTGTAATGGTCTTCAAACTGACTATAACATGTAGTAGTGGGACCAAATGGTGCTCGGAACTAAGGCTTTATAGGCGGAGCTAGTTACAGAAAAAGGCTTCGCAGGCTAATGAGACCCGGCACTACATGGCAATCCTCCCGTCGCTTCTATCCCTACATTTTGTAAACTTAAGAACTTTGGACATGTTGGAAGACATCAGTGGGCTTCATCATACGTCATATTAGAGTAAGCAACCTTTTAGCAGATGCGGGCCAATGAATAGGAAAGATAATCCTATGACCTCGCTTACGAAGATGATAATGCATCCTGCCGGCTCACCCATGACGATGGCAGTGTACATGTGTAGCACCTCGCAGTTGAGACGTCCTCTCTCTCCATAGTAATATATCATCTCAAAATAATGCCCTGTGGTTCCGTAGTCAAGCATAGAAAATCATCCATATTCTTTCTATCTATGCACATTGATTATTGCTACATATGCATAGCTACCTTGTTCATCTATAGGCCTACGGAAACATGCTGTTTGATTTATTTAAGCCTGCAAAGTATGGCAAGTAGGGCTTCATATAGGCACAAGAAAAGAACGACAGAGAGAGGGAGAAGATTTCAGAAAATTATTATCAAGTGGAAAAATCGATCTTGTCCAACAAGAATTCGTCGTCGTCTTTGTAATGTTTTTCAATTCAAGTCACTTAAAACCATGAAAGAGAAAGTTTATGTGGAGTGTATATACTATAATAAAGCATGTCCTCAGTCAATTCCTTCCTCACTGGCAAAACTTTGCCATGCTCCAAAGTCCCTTTTCGTCAAGCTGCAGTTAAGGAAGAGATGGAAAGAGGAAAGGGTGGGGTGGGGTGAGCAGTATACGTATATAAGCGTGTGTTTGTTTGTCTGCCAGCAGTACATCTTATGCATTTTGTTAACTTCAACTTGCTCAAAACTTTCTGTGGACAATGAGGAGTGTATATAGTCACTGCTGCTCTAAATTTACGGGCTAGTTGGGTATATGACTTGAACTGATTTATGGGAGCTTGTCTATTGACTCCGGTGTAGTCATCCTTCTTGGGGTCCATGTGCCTCATGCATATAAATTTAAATGAGTGAAAAGTATTTGTTATGGACTTGTCGCCTACCCATCCCTCGGTTCATTTCCACCTCAAAAGTTGTTTAGAAGACCAATTTCCTTCTTTGTGTGAGATAGGCCGTTCTCTGCGCTTGCGATGATTAGAATAAACAAGGGGTCTCAAAAACACTCGTGAGCATACATAACCGCACGCATATAGCCATCTAAAACGAGACATACATATAAAGTTTTATACTATCGATATTTTCACCGTTGTTGTGGAAACACTGAGAGACAAATTATATTGTTTGGGTGACATCCGCCGCGTAAACACAAGCTGACAGTTAGCAGCAGTGTCTCCCTTTACTTTCACCACGGACAGACCCGCATACAGCAACTGTGAGAGCGTTTTCCTTGGGGAAAACTTTAATTTGATACATGCTCAGCCGGTATTGACCTGAAGGCTCTGTTGTACTTGGCAAAGTCATACGCGCACACACACACACACACACACACACACATGAAATCCGCTTTAGTAAATCGGTTCTTGCGCAAAATTTGATTAAGTTTCTGGGGGAGAGGGAAGTAATAAGTAAAAATGGATGAGGCGACAACACAAAAGTGAAGCATTACTCTATTGGAAGAGACTTTTCTGAAAGATGGCCAACCACAAGTGATCGCCTTCTGTTTGCTTTCTCGACTTTTTGCAATTATTTCGACTCACTCGAGAAGACAAAAGCTTTGATGACGGATCATACTTTGGAAACCACACTGCTAAAAGTTTAGACATGTGGGAGCAGTTTGTAGTACTGAAACAAGAAGAAGTGAGGGAGAGGACATATGCGTGTCAAGAAGTCTGTAGAGAAAAACTTGTTGTTCGCTTTTCACCGGTGTGCTGGAAAGTTGTGTTGTGCGTGTATGTGTGTAACTAAAACTTATTCACAAATTAATGTTCATAGCACGTCGTCCATTCAGATGATACGAGTTGTCATCATCGATGGTTATACGATTGTGACGGACCATCATACTATTTGTTCACAACAGTGCAAAGAGAAGTAATTCAATCTTCTTTGAAATTCTACATACTTTGAATTCGGCTTTTTCCTGTGGAAATTTATTATTATGAATTCCAACATGAGGAACGTG
>JAQFYD010000474.1:0-18639 GCA_034694225.1 Bourletiella hortensis | reverse complement strand
CATATCACATCAAATTTGGCTAAATCTCAAAATGCCATAACCCAAGAACTTAGAGGTAAATCTTACTTAGAGCTCATTCATGGTTGGTTAAAGAAGTTGTCGTTAAATTATGATAATAATTTTAAAGAATTTATTATTAATGATGGTGTATATTCTTTAAAAATAAAATATTTAGTTATAAATGATATAAGTAGTAGTAAGAAATTTAATTGTCAACAATTTAATAATTCTAAATATTTACTTAAATCAGTGTTCAATGGTGATGAATTCATGATTAACATAGATGATTGCACTTGTTGTTGTGGGTATCTTCAAGAGCACTGTATACCCTGCGAGCACGCCATGTGTGTTTTTTTGGAAAAAAACATTGACTATTATCAATCTGAAGATAATTTTTATACATTATAATCATTAAAAATATTTATAAAAACAACGTAAACTTAGAATCAATAAAAGACTCAATATAGAGTGATTCAATAATTATATAACCTATTTATTAAAAAGTGAGGAAGAAGAAAACCCTCAGAATTAGAGGAGCAGTGTATAAACAAAAACTTTCAACTTATATAAACAAAATATTACATACTTTAAATTTTGTATATAATGTTGTTTTTGACATTTAATATTTATATCAAAATTGTTCATTTTGTTTAGAAGCTCCGACAGGTAAAAAGAAAAGCACTGTTAAGTGTTCAATTTGTGGGAATTCCCATTATAAAAAGGCGCAATGCAAAGAAAGGCACATTGAAAATTTTAACTTAAAAAGATTATAAATTTTTAGCATAATTTAACATTTTGTTTTAATTTATTTATTTTATGATTTTTTTATATAATTGTATATAATTTGAGATAATAATTATATACCTTTTTCTACCATTTTTTGTTTAACATTGTTAAAAGTTTTAAAAAAAATTTAATTTTAAATTTTTTTGATTCATGACTACTTTTATACTTTTACATGTTATTAATATTTTTCCGTGACTATTATAAAACTATTTTAAAGATAATGACTTTTTTAATTATTTGATGATTAGATTAAAAATATTATTTAAATAAGTGATCACTTTTCTAAGAAATTTAAACAGAGTTATTATTTTTTATATTAACCCTTTAAAATTTTTATTAAAATTTATATTATTATGATTAATAATCCAATCCGATTTAAAAAGCAAATCTGTATTAGTAAAAAAATGAAGCTATAAAACTAATAGTATGCTATAATAAAATTTAAAATACCGGGGTTTTCCGTAAATAAGCCCACCCGAAAATAAGCCCATGAACTTATAATCGGTAAAAGCTTTATATTCGCAAAATTTCTGTAAAATTTTTAATATTAGTGCGACCGCGTAAATATTTTAAATATTGAATTTCAAATAAATTCAAGTTCGTGTTATTTAACGATTTATTCATTTGATTGCCAATTGAAATATGATCAATTGTTTCTTTTAAACATAATTACAATATGCAACTACTTTTAATTGATAAAAAATTACAATGTAAGTATTATTATTGCCTAGAAAAATTACACATTTTCTACAAGTTGTAGATATAAGTTTAACGTGATTATTTAATGAATTACTTTAAATATTTCTGAAATATCTAGCTGAATAATAAATAAATGGAATTTATACATAAACGTTATAGGTAAAAGAGTATATCAAATTCAAAATTAACAAAAATCTGATTTGAAGAAAATATATCAACACAAAATGAATTTTTAACACAAACTGAAAACTTTCATGAAATTTTATGATGTTTAGATTAAGAAAATGGCTAGAAAAATATTGTTATTGTGATAAATATTATTCTTGCTAATAAAATTCTTTTAATTTTCAATCGATTAGTTTTTTTAATAAATAATATTTCTAAAAATCTATAAATTTAAGATAATTAAATGTTCGAATTATTTTCCAATTATAAAGTCTTTTTACGAATATAAGCCCATGGCGTTACTTTAGGTGTAAATTATTTTTGTAAAAAATCCGAATTTTCCCGAATATAAGACCATCCTTATTATCGGAAAATCCCGGTACTTGCATTTTGTTATGATCAAAAAAGTTTTAAAAATATTTATATTTTCGTTCTCTTAATTCCAATATATAGATCAGCTTCTTTACAATTTCTGCTTATATGCCCTTCTTTTTAATTTTTAAAGTGTTATTTTCTTTTTTGTATAGTTTATCCTCCATTGATTAGGTTTTGTAACCTTAATTACGTATCTCTAAGCTTATCTAATAATTTTTATATATTATCAGCTATTTTAATGTTATAAACTTTATTGTCTTTATTATTATATTTATCACTCATATGATATTTCAATCCATAATATTTAAATTTTATAGCCGCATTTTTAGTTATAATTGTATATTTATTATAATAATAATCATAAGTATAAACAAAATATCACTCCCATTTTAAACTAATCCTTAAAGCATTTTAATAGTCAAAAATATCTATAAATTTAACATAAGCATTCAAATTCGTATTTGAACCATCAATATTAATTTTTTCAAAAATTCTCCGGAATATCGATTCAATTCCTTGATAGTTTTCTCAAACTCATATGTATAATTTTCAACACTGTCTCCTGCTTTGTTTAAGGACTTCAATTAGAACCAGGCATGTGAGTCGTATTATTTACATATTTTAACTTAAACTTATTTTAAAGACTTCCAAGTCTTTAATCTCAGTTTTCTCTTTAACATACTACACAAAGTTTACCCTATAAAAAGCAAGCAAATATATACAACCATTTTCTTTTATCTAATGTCTCATTTGTTATAACAGATCTTGTAAAATACCGAATCATTGCTCGCCGTCCTCGTTCAATATGCTATAAATTAGTGGTATAACGTTTTTATTTATTTTGTAGAAAAATTTTTCTGTGTCGATAACCAAAATTGTAAAATTTAAATTTTATTCTTTTGAAAAAAATATTAAGTTTATATATTCATTTGAAATATACTTTAATTAAGAATTAAATTTTTAAAAACAATAACATTAATACGGCTTTTTTTGTTATAAGAACACAGTTTCTTAAACAAGTTACACCACACCCAATTTTCGAATAATTTAACAAAAATAACTATGCTGTATTTAAGTACTAGTAAATTATGGAAATTGTCAATAAGTACAACTTTTGTATTATATTTCCCCCCTAAAATACATGCTGAAATTCTATAGAATAGATACGTAAATTGATAAAGTATTTAGTGCATAATTACTATCGATTAAAAAATGTCACTATAAACAATATCCATCCTATTTTTATAAAAAGTATAAAAAATATGTATATATTCTTCAGTTAAACTAAACTTAGAGTCTTATTATGGCTATTTAATTATTCGTCTATAAAAGCTATCTTTTTTAATGATAACTGCATTAAAAATCTGTAATAAAAAATAATTTATAACTCCTTTTTAGGGTATCATAAAAATCCAATTATAAATATGATCTCTAGCCAACATTCGAAATAATGTGACTGTTTATTTGATAAACTTAAACATCACATTTGCAATAACAAATAATCAAAGTCAAAGGCGTATTAGCAAATCGTAATTTTTAATTTCATTTTCTTTTGGGATAGGTTATAAGACTGATTATGATCCTGTTTAAAGTAATTTTTGTAATGTTTTATTACATTGTTTTACCAATATAACCTTTATAAGTATCTAAATATGTATCTGTTATCTATCCATTGCTTTATATATTCTATTAATACTTTTTTGGAAACTAAATATAATATTAAAGTGAATGATTCTTCTCTATTAACTAATTAATACAAAATAAATAGCAACATAAAGTTTCTAAGGTCTAAGGGAAATATATTAGTTAGTTTTCTAATATAAATTTGTATTTACTTTGCTAAAAAATATTATTCAATAAGATTTATTTTGGCTTAAATTTTATTGTGAATTTAAAACCTTTTTGCTAAGATATCTGAATTTAGAAATATATTAATAATTAATCGAATACCACTTAAAATTCTATTATATGGGGTTTGATTCATAAAAATTATTAGTAATTAAAAATCTTGAAAAATTTTAAGAAAGACAAAATCCTAACTATATAATAGTAAGTAAATATACAAAATACTAAATAAAGGGCTTCAAACCCAGTTTTAATCCCAAAGATTTGCTAAAAACGTTTGTATTAAAACTTAAAGAATCATTATAATTATTTTTTTTATACACTGATTAAATTGATGTTTGGATATTTTTAAAAAGTATGCAAAAATCTAGTAATAATTTATATAATAATTTTACCAGTCTATTAGAGCGTGTATCTTGCTAATAATTCATATACTGATGTTTATTTTTAGCTATGCTTGCTAGCTTAGAAACTTTTAAGTCTAAATGCTTAGAATTTAGAAATAAAAATTCATCACTTTTAAGCTATTAAGTTATTTATTTTTATTATTATAAAATCGTACTTTTTTATAAAGTTTATATCATTCATATATTTTCTTAAAACATTCCTTCCAATTCTGTAATAGCATTAAATAGTTATGTTATTACACTTTATGAAAATGATAGAAAATGAATTCTAAAATATCCTATTTAAGAAATTTTAGATGTTTGAATTTTTAAGCCATTGCGAACGACTTGTGTAATCGTTTATTTGAGGAACCTTGAAGTTGTAGTTTTAATAAAAGAAGTAAAGTAATTATAGTTAAAAAATTATTTTAGGCGTTGATAATAATTTTTATAAAAAGTTTACTTTGACGCATAGAATTTAAATTAATATTAAGTTTTTTACTTATTTTTGAATTAAAATTGATGATGGCATAAATAAAAGCCAAATTTATATTTTTTAATTTGAAATCATTAAAAATATTTAACTTAAATTTTTTATTATTAGGAGGTAACCCATTACTTCATATACAATACTTCCAAATTTTATATGCAATATATCTTCATAATAATTGTATAATTAAGTATTCTAGATGCAAAATTTCACTATATTGATATCTATTAACTAATTTCCGCACTCATTCAGATAGTGCGTTGTATAAAATCTGTGTGATTATTCATGTAGTCTGTTGAGGGAGTTTAAACCATTTTTAATATGCTATTTGCATATTTTTATCCTTTTAGTAATTTGATGTATTTGATATTAAAGTTTTACTCGATATAATAATAAACATTATATAAGAGTTTCTTTGTTTTCTACTATTGGTAATCATTTTCTCATATATTTACAGACAATATTTATGTGCTCTGTGTATTATTGTGTTCTAGCTGTTTAGGCTAATTTTGTGTGTCAAGGTGTTTAAGTAAAACTAAATACATAAAAAAGGCATTTGTGCCAAATAATGCGGCAACATGCACTTATGTAAAAAATTACTGCTCACTATATAGTGCAATAACTATATATTTAAATTTAAAAATAACGACAAATAAATAAATAGTTTTAAAACAGCTCTATAATTTTGATTTATTGGCATTTAATATTTATTATTCTATATTTCAAAATAAAAAATATATACTATTAATTGTTATATAATGTAATTAGAATATGCTAAATATGTTAAAATATAAAAATATACATTTTTAAATTACTTATAAGATATGTAAAGTTAATTTGTTTGTTTCCAGAAACTTTGCCGTCGGACACTTCGCAGATAGACATTTTGTTGATTAAATTTCATCAATTTTTAAAAAATTTAATTTATATATAATGGTGCATGTGCGTTGTTTTAGAAAGTTTTATTTATCATATATATATTTTTACCAAATTGTCATTCATTTTTCTGAAATTCCAGTGACTTTTGGAAGCATTCTAATTAATGGGGATTAAATTTATAGGGGTTAATTAATTTAAAATTAAGACTCTGATTATACTACTAATTGTTAGAATAATGTCTAATTTAATTTAAAAGAAACAAGAATGATTATGTTTCAAATAATAATACACTTTATAGGGTAGGCCACACTAATGTGGACAGTCTCACTTTTTTATATGAACATCCTCACTTTTTTATATGGATATACTCATCATTCCTATATGAACATGGTCACCATTTTTATATAAACATGGTTATCAATTAGATATGGACATAGTTATCAATTAGATATGGACATAGTTGCCAATTAGATATGGAAAATTACATCATAAATGTTAATAAAATAAATATATAAGAATGCATTGAGTTTCTTAACTTACACAAAAATGTAGCCTAAGAATACAGGATATATAAGCAATAAACAAATTGTTTAATCAAAATAAAATAATCATGATATAGTATAAACTTTTAATAGACATTTCAATATAGTTTATGTTATATTCATTTTATTAGAGTTTATGATGTAATTGTCCATATCTAATTGGTAACTATGTCCATATCTAATTGATAACTATGTCCATATAAAAATGGTAACCATGTTCTTATAGGAATGATGAGTATGTCCATATAAAAAAGTGAGGATGTTCATATAAAAAAGTGATACTGTCCATATAAGTGAGGCCTACTCTATAAGTTTTGTACAAAATAAGTGGATTGTTCAGTTTTATTATCAAGAATTAATTATTGTTTACTTAAAGAATATACTTAAAATTTTTATTGTTCATTGATTAAAAACAGTGATTTTAATTTCTAATTTAACAAAATAATTAAGTTATTTGCTGAGCATGTAAAGTTATGTTTATTTCGATAAGAATAACTTTTAGTATGTTTCTGATTTAATGTCGAGAGATAATTATTGATTGTGTTTCTTATTATTAGAACAGTTATATTGTTCGGAAATTGAAAAATAACAATGATTAGTTTCATTTTCTTCTCCACATTGATACAAATTTGTTTGACTTGAAAAGAATATATCATTTGTAAATTTTTATATTTCTCAATAAAAATATTTCGTATAATACCTTTAAAATATTATAAAAAGTTCGTATAGTTCTTATTACTTTACCAATATTTAGAAATTGAAAGAAAGCTGCTTATAAAATAGACAAAGTATCACAAGAATTGTTATTAACAGGATTCATCTACTTTAAATGTTTTTTCTTTATTCTTTGATAAATTCACATTATTTTTATATCAAGATTTGCATTTTAGGTAACAATCAAGTATATTATGAAGCTTAAGTGTTTCGGAATTATTGCTCTACACTATTGATTTGCTTGTAATTAAATACTCAATTTTCAAATCCATTAAATATTATACTTTAAATTGTAACATGTTATATCAACAACTTTGATTTGTTTAAATGGTATACTGGCTTAATGATTATACAAAAAACAATTTAAACCAAAATAACGAGCGTAGCGAGTTCAAAAAGGCTTGTAATCAAATATTTACATTGAACTTTTAAAAAAATTTTAATTACTACCTGATAGTGAAAATTTTAGAAATTTTTATTTTTTTATATTAAAATATAACAGTTAAGATTGCATCATAATTAAGATGAAAAGACGCCAAGCACTCAATTTTATAGTTCTTTTATAATTATTTAGATGTCTAGCTTAGGTTATGTCAGGGTTCTGGCTGTGTTTTGTATCTATTTATTTTGGCTGGGATTTTGTGTTGTGTATATGGATTTGGGTGTTTTTTGGTTTTTGGGTTGTGTCTATGGGTTTGGGTGTTTTTTGAATATTGGGGTTTTGTTATTTTATTATTTATTTTACATTAATTGATTATCATAATGAATATATATAAAAACTTTTTATGCCATACAATTAAAATAGTAATATGGTAATATTGGCAACTTATTAAGACGTGAATTAATAATATTTCGTTTAATAAGGTTGAATAAAATTATTAAAATTAGAACAAATACATTCTCTTTTAAAACAAATACATATATATGAATTATAAATAAGTCTATATACAACCAAAATATAAAATATTGTTGCAGACGATTTTTTTAAATTTTTTGTATAATATTTCCGACGAAATGTCAAGTCGGCTAAGTGTCCATAGGGGAAATATTCAGGTACCAATTTGGTCAACCAGAAATTAAGAAGCTTTACCTAGAACGCAAAAGTATGGATGTACCGTAACCTGATTTTCAACAAAACCCGGTACCGTGGTTTAAAGAATTAAACAGAATTTAAAACGTGTACGATTAATAAAATATTCCGGATCGGCACTTTACCCGGGGTTTTATCAGATTTATTTTCAGTTAAAAATTATAATAAATCCGCATATAAATAAAGTCCAATTTATGTACTTTATAAAAATATAATTGTGTATTTTTAAAATAATCTTAATACAAAATTATTTGTTATATCAAAGATGTTTTTAATCAATACATTTAATATTTGAATACAATATTACTTAAAAATAATTTACTATTGTATTTTAAATTTTTCTTGATTTTATTAGTTCAATTTAGCATCTTAAAATAGAATTAACATTATAATGCAAAATTAAAAAAAACATTATGATTAAATTTTTTAGTATTTTTAAATACTTAAATACTCTAAAATTATATTATGTAAAAAAAGTATTGGAGATATTGTAATGGACTTAATTTTCAGCCGATTTTAAAGGAATATTATTTACTAAAACTATACTTTTATATTTAATATTGTAGCCTTATTTTTATTTCTATGTAATTTTAATTTAAAGTTTTTTATATAGAACAATTCTTATTATAAAAATTGATCTTATATTAATATAACATGAAATAAGTTAATATTGTGGAAATGTAAAATTCTGTGATAATTATATTTTTCGTTTCAAGTTTTTTGGTAATTATCTAAATTTGTTTCTAAACAAAACAAAAAAGTAATAAATATAAAATAAGTTTCGATTTAGTTATTAATATCAATTTTTCAAAATTTTCCCTTATATAATACACAAGGAAATAATTACAAAAGTGAACAACAACCCTAAAACAAAAATTTGAAGAATCGATGTAATACTAATTTTGATACTGGAATAAACGTAATTTTAGAAAACCACAACTTATGTATAAAAAGCCGCATAAATTCAAAGGATATCATACAGAGAGCTTTATTAATTGTTTGAAACAATAAAGACTGTTTTTAAGGTAAACAATTGGACAAAAGATGATTTTTAAGAATCACAACTTTATGTCTCTTAATTAACAGAAATTGCGTAGGAAGAAAATAAAGATAAGATTGCTGACCGAAATGAATTTCATATTAAAATAAAACAATAATGTAATAATCTTGATTGTGAAGTGGTGCTATCTTACAATTACTTAACATTAAGTAATATAAAATTTAAAAACTAAACAATTTTTACCATCGCTTATTATTAATAACAAAACAAATTGAATAATTTTAACGCGAATATATTTTTATAATGTTAACAAAACAGATTATTAGATAATTATAAATAATTATTGCAAGTAATTCTTCTCTTGTAACAAATATTACTAATCAAATAACGTTTTTATAGAGAATTGAGATCATAAAGGATTCTATAAATAACAAATAAGTTTCTAACACTATTTAAAGCCCACATTTACAAATTGGATGATATAAATAACCAGATCAAAGAACTCACTTTAATAATTAACGACATAAAGATACAAAAAATCAACCCCCACTAAAGCCATTATGTGCCACAAATGTGAAGAATTAGTATATTGTGCTTCATCATGTCCTAGATTAATCAAATAAAGCAAAAATGATCAAGATTGATTAATTCTCAAAATTCAATATAAGGTTAAAGATGAAGCTGCTTTTTCTGAAATTCAAAAGCTAGTAGCAGTCGAGGACATTAAAGCAAGAAAGAAAGACTATTTAGCCGAGGAGATGACATATGTACATAATGAATATGAACCAATGTTGGATATAGAAGATGAGGCACTGGTGGACTAGAAAGGCTAATGCAAGTAACATTTGAAAATAATAAATCTACATTCAGTCCTGTATATATAGGCCTTAAAAGTTTCAAAATACCAAAAAAAGACTGAAAGCATAAATTATGACACTAATAGATGAGTAGATTAAATTTGATATTGGACAAGACCTGCTTAGTAAAAATTAAATATAACAGTTGAGCAAATCCCCGAAATGGTTCCTAATAAAACAAAAAAGCTAAAAAAGGATTTAGATAAGAAATAAATTATACACAATGATCTGATAGACAGAGAAGAGCAATAAAAAGAATTGAATAGTGAAATAGAGGTTGCACCAAATCACAGATACAAGTCAATAATATTGTGTATTAAGCATACATCGATGGAGGATGTAGAAGTAGCTTGATTTCTTAAATAATAGTTATAAAGTCGTGATTAAGTCTGTGGACCCAAATGAAGCTGTAATTAAATGAATAGGTAGGATAGTGAATAGTTTTGGTTAGACTAAAAAAGAAAGAATTAAAGTAGCTGAAGCATGGATTCAAGAAGACTTTCTTTACATCCCTGATAATATTATGTATCTTATTCTTGGAACAAAAATGCTAAACAAAAGTAACAATCCTAATGCTTGAATAGGTATATTGCTTATAATAACGTTAGACGAAAAGAAATACAAGTTGGTGAGTTAAATAGTTAGATAATGCAAGATTCCAAATCTTTGTAGTCTTTTTTAAATATTTAGAAAAAACATACATAAAATCCAAGTAAATCTTGAAACCTTTTTTAAGATTCTAGATTATGAGGAGCATGCAACAAAAAAGGAGACACTTTTATGATGATTTTAATACTATGTGTACTCATTTATTTATTGTAGTTGATTTAAAAAAGCCCTATTAAAAATGCTTTAAATACGATATGTCCATAAAGAAATTTTGGGAAAGAGTTGTTGCGGAAATAGCATAAAAGAAGGGTAAATTCAAAAATATTTAAATTCTTTCTAGAAGACAAGAAATAACTTTAAAGGGTTTCAAAAAGTGGGCAGGAGAAATAAAAAAAGCTTATTTTTAGTATAATCTCTGTTTGAAGCCTCACATAACGCTTTTGAAAAATTCTCAACGAAAGTCTAAATAATTTTCAATTTAGGTATGAAGCTGTTGCGAAAAAAGCATGCAACACAGCTACATCAAAGAATATATAGATGTTTTTTAAGAAGAATATAAGGATATGTCGAGAAATGCGAAGAAGCGTCCAATAAAATAAGAATGTGTAGAAGCTTCTTTTTTTAGTGTATCTCTTCTATAAGCTTCACAAAACGGCTTTGAAAAATAGTCTAACGACTGTGTGTCAAAATTTGAAACCTCCACGGAGATGCTGCACTAGATGCATATAGCGATTTAAATGAATAAATTATATATGAAGCATGAACTTAATTTAATTATTCTAAAAGAAGTATCATTATATCTTTTCTAACGTCATATCAGTTTTAGGGCTCTCTTTTTTAATGGAGCATGATGTATATACAATAGATGCTCCTCAAGTTAAATACAATCCTAGAAGAATACCTTCTTGTATACAAGATGAAGCTAGGAAGCATATCAAAGAGCTTCTAGAAAATAAGTTGATATATCCTATATCAAGTCCTTGGTCTCCGCCCATTCTCTACGTCAATAAGACAGGAAAATGGAGGATGTGTATAAATTACATATCCTTCAATGCTGTAATGAAGAGGTCAAAATATCCTATACCTTTTCTCTTTAAACTTTTAAATAATTTAGCTGTATTAATACTATGCAACAGTTGACTTAGTTTACGGCTACTTTATAGTAGCCGTAAGCTCACAAGATCAATTAAATTCTACCATTATATATAATAGGTTGTTTACACCTTCAATTCGATGCTTTTTGGATTTTTTAACGCCCCATGTGCCGCTCAGTATTTGATGAATACTATAATAAAAGTGAGTAAGTTTTATATCTATTTAGACTATGTTAATATGCTCTAAAGATAATCAACAACATTTTCAAGATATTAGTAGAATTATAGATTAGTTAAAAATTCTTATAAAAAGCTTAACCATTTAAATTGTGTATTTGTAGAAGATATAGTCAAGTAATTAGGCTCTATAATTTTTTAAAATGGTATATATAAAGATCTTGAGGACATAGATCGTATTAAAAGTATTAATAATTATCAAAATATAAAGAACTAAATAGCTTTAAGGTCTATTTAGCTAATACTGTGTGTTTTTAAAAATTTCTCTAAATAGAGAGTTCTTTTAAAAATTTAATGTAAAAATGTAAAGTTTTTCTAGAAAAAAGAGCAAGAAAGAGATTTTAAAGAGCTTAAAAATGTTTAATAAAAGTGCCAATTTTGGTTCCTCAAAATTTCAATTACCTATTTTATATCTTTACAAATGCATCTAAGCATGAAATAGAATACATTTTATCTCATAAGTTTGTAAATGAATCGAAATAACATGGATATTGATTATTGAGTTGATGCCTCTTTAGTTCTGAACTCAGTTAGTCGATTACAAGGAAGGAGGCATTATCTGTGATTTACTCAACTGAAAAGCTTAAGTTTTAAATTTTAGGTTAAAAGCTTTTTTAACATAACAGACCATTCAGCATTAAGACAATATTTGAATTTTTCTGAGCTAACCGATCACAAGCTCGTTTGATCAACATTTTACAAGAGTGCGATATCAAAGTTTTGCATAGACCTTGCAAAATTCATTAAATTACCGGTATTATATTTTGAAATTATATACATACAACCTTTGTTGTAGAAGATATCAATTTGGTAGCAAAAGACACTTTCTTTAAAATTTGAATATTTAAAAAATTAAATATCAACTATTAAGCTTTACCTCCTTACTTGTAGCCCGACGTCATTATGACGATTTTTTAAAAATTCAACCAAAACATTATAAAAATTGAATAATTAAAACACAAAAATAAAAACCACAAACCCAAACCCAAAAAATGGTATTTATTAAAATATTTAAAAAACATTATACAAATAAAATAATTTTTATATTATTTATTAAATAAATAATTATTTATTATTTTTCCCTTTAAAATTGGTTGAAAATTTCGTGATAATTTGTAATGATGACGTCGGGCTACTTGTACGACGGTATAGACAACTATTATTTATATTCAAAAGTTTAAATTTACTAATATACAAATCTAAATAATTTTTTATTGCAGAAAGCAGGCTAGATATAAGAACAAAGTAAGGCTTAAGATTATTTGTATACAAATAAGTAAACGAAAAAAAGTATTAAAAATATATACAACGTGGTTATAGGTGTAGAAATATAAATAATATTATAATTCAATAAAGTTTGATTGTCAAAAATGTATATTAATGTAGCTCAATTTGTAAAATCATACCTTTTTTCCTCTAAATATGATCATAATATTTAAATGTTGCCCCTCAAATTTGATTTCTGATCGAGATTTTCTAACTGGTCAATTGATTTTGTTGGTCACTTTAAACCAACAACAAGTAAAAACAGATAAATCTATGTTTGCACCAAAACAATTACTATATGGCCGGTTGCATAGCAAAAAAAAAAGATGCAACCGCATTAACAGTTGTAGCATTCTTTATTAGAAATCTAAATTTTTAGTTATCCGGGATTATAAATTCTGATGGTGGTCCTGCATTTAGGGCAAAAATAATTAAAAATATCTTTAAACTTTTACAAAAAATTTTCATCATTACTTTTCCATATACCATCCCTAATCTAATTGAATCGTGAAAAGAGTCTAAAAAATGCAGTTTAGCCATTTGGCTAAATTATCTAATTCAAACCAAAATAGGGACAATTTTGTGTATGATTCTGTATTCTCATACAGAAATTATTATTTTTTTTGAATAAATCATTTTGAAATTTAATAAGGTGTTAATATAAGAACAAATTTATTTTTCAGTAAATTCATTAATAATAAATCTAAATTTGTCAATATTAGATTAAATATTGGTTGAAATGCATAAAATGCATCAATATTATATTAATTGTAATAAACAAATAAAAATAATTATTACTTTTAATATATGTGACGTGGTATTAATTAATAATTAATCGATTGTAAATTTTTATATGATCAATTAATGACAAAATGTTTATGATTGACTAAAATTACTGATGGTAATGGTTTTAGTATTTTTGTATGCGACTTAGAAATAAAAACTTATAAAGTAAATCAAGATAATTTTAAATATTACAATTATTGTTGTAATACAGATGGTTTTAATAAAAGGAATTTAGAATAAAAATTTCCATGATAATTAAATTTTTCCTTTTATTTTTATAGTCATGATTCATATTTGATTTCTTAGAAAAAACAAGTCACAATTATAAAATGAGTTTTGGTTTATAATAAATATCAATATATGTTCAAAATTTTCCCATATATACAAATGATGATAATTAAAAAATGGAATAACAACCCTGCAACACTATGTTCGATTTATTTTTTAACAAGAGCAAAATATTGTTTATATAAATTGAAATATAACTCAACAAAAATTTTATGGCTAAACTATTATGCTTTTTTATTTTAGACATATCATTATTTATTGCATATCTACTATTAGTTTTGATTTTATTATAAATTATTTGTATAAAATTATTTAATACATTCCGTCAACTTTTTTAAAAGTGAATAATAGACCTGTATTTTTATCGCTAGATAAAGAATTTATACAAATTTAATTTGGTGTTGTTTTTATGTCCATGTAATATAAATAGTAATTTTGTAATATCTGAGCTTATTTGACAAGATCCCAGTAAATAATTGTCAAAAATTATATTGAAAACTTTAAAAGTTACGCAATTTCTATTATAATGTATTAAATAATTCATTGCTTTGATTAATACATTTATAGGGAAGTATAATATCAAAAATAATCACAAATTAAATTAATAGTGGTACATTTATATTTAACATCAACAAAATTGGAATCTTCTTTACCAAAACCCGGCCAACCTAAATTCGTGAGGTTCAGTAACCGAGTAATTGACATTAAAAAATCCGGGTATCCCCTGGTTTCTTAAAAACCCACCTGGACACCGGATAACCGAACCGGTTATGAAGTTCGGTACCTCTCTACACAAAAGCTTGAGAAAGGTTTATAGAACAATGATAATGGCCTATAGTACTGTAATAAATATTGTAGAAACCAAAAAAGGAACCACTGAAGAAATAGGTGGACCAAAAGGATTAAATAAATACCAAATCAAAAAAATTAATAACTCTATTGGGCGTAAAATCAAAAAACGACAAGATGTTGATTATTCAACGATCTCTAAAGGCCTAAATTATATATAACAATGTAAACATTGCACAAGCATTTAAAAGAGTTAGGTTATAAGTAAGAGCCTATATATAAGTCTTTTTATTTGAATTAAATGAATACAAAGAAAAGACTTGATTTTGAAAAATCGTTATTAGAAATAAAAATTAATTACAATCTTTTATTTACGGGTGAAAAGCGGTTTTCTCTAGACATATCGGACAATTTTGTGGAACTATCAATCCTAAAGCCCAATCTAAGGGCACAGATACTAGAATTAAACGTCAAACCAAGGAGGCGTGGTAATGCTTCTAGGCGTTGTGGCAGGAAATGGTAACCTCAAGTCAAAGATTATAGATGGTCGTTATAATTCATAAAAATAGATCCATTACATAGACACTGTGTTTCTGCCTTGGTGCAATAAGGAATATGGGCGAAGGCCCTATTTGTGGCAGCATGATAATGCACCAATACCTAAGTCAAAAATTACAAATAAATTTATGAGCAACAAAAATATCACAGTTTTCAATTGGTCTACACGAGATTTTGACTTAAATATCATAGAAAACGTTTGGAGTATGATTTAGGCCGATATATACAAGGAAAACCAATTTTATAATAACCCTTTCACACTTTTGGGGTCAAAAATCAAAAATTTCAATTCCAAGCTTTTTTAAAATTCTAAATTTTTTATGCAAAATATATTATCTTTTTGATTTTAATTTATTTGCATTATAGCATAATATTGGGCAGTGTTCAACTTTTTAATATTACATCATCACACCGTACGGTGTGATTTCCAAAAAAAATTTAAATTATCATCACACCATACGGTGTGATGAAGTGTGAAAGGGATAAAGGAAATTTATTATAAGAAATAAAGAGAGTTTCTAATAGTTTAGCTAAAGAAAAGATAAAAAAAGCTTTATGAAACATTCCGTATAAGACTATTAGAGCTAATACGTCTATAAGGCCAAAAAACTTATTATTAACTATTTTATTTTGATCTTTAATTGACTTTATATAAACTGATCGATTATTTATTACCTTTTCAAAAGTTTAACCGTTTTGGAGCAAATAATTAAGTGGTGAAAAAATTGAAAAAATGCACTTTTTCATAGTTTTTAAGCTAGATTTTTACATTTTTGCTATTTTTTATAATCTTGGTTCATATTTATTGCTGTGTAAAGTTAGCATAAATTTTTTACATCGCTGTAAACCCATTACTTCTATGTTGAATATTTATAAATATTCGAAAAGCATTTTAGTTAATATATTCAAATTGTATAATCTAGAAAGTTAAAAATGAGATTTGGTTATTTGATAAATGTGATTTAATTTATTAATTCATATAAAAAAGAATCACTTGGCACTGAATAAATGGAATGAACATAAGGAGGAGGAGCATCACAGGAGAATATGATGTTTGAATCTTTTGTAATATAAACACAATATTTAAACATAGAAACTAAACAATCTAAAAATTAATAAACCAAATAAAACCTTTAGCTGTCAAAGTAAGAGGTAATTCAGTAAATACACCATGTTCATAACATTCTTTGAACCCTAATTTTAATTTATCATCAGTGACAGAGCTAAATAATAAAACGGTATTGATACTTAATAGAAAAGTAACCATCTTTAAAATTAGAATGACAAAAATTGTATAATTTTTTTGATGTTTTGCTTTTTAAAACATAACTTGATTGTGGATTTATTTTGAACACTGTTGCTCGATTTCTGCTTTCTGTAATCTATTTATTTAATTTTGTTAATATACTTCAACATCTTTATTACACATTAAAACATTGATAACCCATAGTTGGCCTTCTTGTAAATCCAAATCACAATCATCGAAACCAGGTTTAGAGCAAAAGGACTACAAAAAAATTATAAAAAAGTAAACTTTATCCCCATTTTTTAAATAACAAATTTTATTATTTAAGTTAAAAACTTTGAATATTTTGCATATCTCTCCTATAGTTTTTCTTACATCTGCTATTTTGCATCCCGTTTTGAATATTCTTGATATTGATTTGGCTGCTAAATAAGAAGCACATACAACATCTGCTTTAATCCCTATATAAAGTTTAAATTATAAACAACAGTACCTTTTATAGGATATTGTGGTTCCGGGTTCAGTATGATAGTATGTGCTAGTCTAATACTATCACTATTGACTTTTATTCCTAGTTCACTAAAAATACAATATTAATAATACAATTTTATAATTTGATCATGTTTTATTGTTTCTTTTGAGTGTGAGTTATTTGATACTTCATTATCTACTGTTATTGATAATGGATATTCAATACAAATATTTATGCCGTTATTATTTTTATTCTACAAATTAATAAATATTTAAAAATTGATCAAAATATGATTATTTGTTTTAATAAATTTACTTCTAATAATATTAATTGATCTATCAAAGAGCATATATTAGTTATTGTACTTTCTTTTCCTGTATATTCTATTGCCTTTTTCAACATTGTATTGCATACATTATATGCCAATTGCAAATCATTGATATGATTAATAGTCATTTAAAAATTTCAAAATAAAAAATTTAAAAAGAATTTAATTAACATAATTCATCACAATTATAAACACCATCTTTATAAATTTTATTATAATAATTAGAAGATTTAGATCTAAATATTTTCATACTATTTTTTCTTCTTTTTGTATAATATGAATTTTGTTTATAATTTATTAAATTTTTTATCTTACTTATTAATTCCATAATACCAAAAATTAATTATTGATTGTTTTTATATATAATTTATAATACTTGTTTTTTATTATATTACTATTTTTATTTTTATTTTTAATATATGTAATTTATCTATAATTAAATAATTACTATTATTGGTTTAATATTAATAGAGTTGCTATATTCTAATATGTGATTTCATCATTAATATAAAAAGTTTATTTATAGTCAAAGCTATATATATTTTTACAAATTGGATAGTGAATATTTTTTTAATTTCATTAAAAGTTGGTCTAGATCCTCCTATATAAAAAGTTCGTATTTGAAAGCACAGTATTTTAATGATTTCTATTGAGCAAAAAGTAGTATCTAAAAAACATTTTAAATTGAATAGGTAAGAACTAAAGTGGCGATATTTTTCAAAAGGTGTTTGCGCCTAACTTTTTGGCGCTACTGCAAAGGAGATATCTTATAGGATATTGGATAGATTGATAATATGAATTATATACCTTAGGTATACTGTTGAAGAAGAATATATGAAAGATAAATATTCAAGAAATAAAGATTTTTTTAAATTCTAAGAATTTAAAGCTTGGAAATTTGAGAAAATATAGTAATGAAGCAAATTCTTATAATCTATTATATATTTTCCAATTCCAATAATGTAAGGATGTAAGGTGGTAAGTAGTGTTGTAAAAGAATAAGTTGTAATTTACATTTCACGTAATTTTCATGAAATATTTCAATGCCCGAAATTGTTTTTTGTAATTAAGGTCTATTTTTGTAAAATTTAAAAATATTAAGTTCAGAAAATTTTGAAGTATTGAAAACATTAATGGC
>JAQFYD010000473.1:0-18657 GCA_034694225.1 Bourletiella hortensis | reverse complement strand
TCCGAATTATATAGCCATTCGGGGTCTAAAATCAGTTATGCTCACTTCTGCTTTTTCTGCTTTTGGTTGGCCTTGCTAATAAGGCACCTTAAGCGAACCCAGCAAGTAGAGGGCATAATGAATAATTGCGCAAGCAGCGGTTGGATACCGTGCTTAACGCAACTGAAGAGACAATATCAAAGGTGCCTAATCCTGACAAGCCTTATTCTGCTTCTGAACACTTAAATGGAACCTGGAGGTCTTGTGATTTTCTGTAGGAGCTGTTTCTGATTTTCGTACCCACGTCCGCGTAGTAGACGCAAGTATGAGGAAAGCAAACTGGGTCTCGAACCCTCTTTGGCGTTTAATGGATCACCTTTATTGGTCACAGTTTGAGGCCTTATCACCTGAGAGATGCAAAGGGGACCATAAGGAGAATGACCGTCGGAGCGTTACAATGTATTCGTACAAGTATGCTTAACAAAGCCACACATCCATGACCTCAATAACGCACAAGGTCCACTGAGATGGAGGAATTCGCGATTTCATTGACTTAAAGCTATTGAACTCGGGAATCTATGAACTAAATATAAATTTGGGTGAACTGTGGACGTTTTAGATTCTTGATCTATCATAAATAATTGCTCCGCCAGTGGGGTACTGGAGTAAGGGGTAAAAGCATCACTCAAACGATGATACAATGTGTTTAGCAGGCATTATGTCGTGCTTATCAGCGAAAATAAGATCTATTTGGGCATATAACATGATTACAGACGCTGGTTCCTTACACCGCTATTGACGTGAATATATTTCGGAGGAGGTACCACCGCACGCGATGGCACTCCTTCAACAAGCAGATAGATTGAAAACGACCCATTGTTAGATAGAACAATCCGTTTTAATCCCTTACATGGCCAAATGTTAAATGGCCAACAGGGGCTAAAGGCAACAGTTAAATGGCAGCAGTTAACAGCTAAATGGCAGCAGTTAACAGCTAAATGGCAGCAGTTAACAGCTAAATGGCAACAGTTAATTAAATGACCGACAAGAATAGGGAAAATGAGTCCTTGTGGTGTTCCACTCGTACAAGCGGCGGAAATCCACCACTCTTTTATTAACTGGTGCAGCATGGTCTTCGCAGCCAGTGCACGACCGTACGACGCTTGATAATTTTCTAGCTCCTGCGTCCCCAGAGGCGTTATACATGGCTTGAATGCTAAAAGCAAGAACATTAAGCACTACTAACTTCCATATAACCAATTTATTCGGAGCGAAACTTACGAAGAACATGAAGCAGTTAATAACGTTTGTCATTGTCATAGAATGTTTTGCAGAGACATTCTCATGTAAGTCCCGCCTACGTGATTTAAAACCTTTTGGAAAAGCTAGTTAACAACAGAGGGCCCTTTCCGTCTTTTTCCATCACAGAAATGCAAAAAACCAAAGTTTTACATTTCTGTACAGGCCTTTTAAAGTTTGCTTTTCGCAGATCGTGGGTTCCAGTTCCGGCCCCATCGTTTTCGAAGAGATGACGAAATAGAGCTTCGTATGCACTCAGCGGATCTCACTAATGGGACGTATTACACCGCGCCGAACATAAGGGTGACAAAATTTAGTACTATTACATGTATGTTTAGTATGGCTTATAATCCATTGCGTTAATCATGGAACCAAGCAGTTGCACTCAATGTGGTGCAATAAGTCGGCGTTAGGTAAGGTTTTGTGCTACCAATTGCTCATTAAGGCAATTTTTGTTTATGTGCTGGGCGCTGGGCTATACGAACATTCGAAAGTCATATACTCGCGAAGGTCGTTAAGGAGGAAATTTGTTGACAAGTGGTACAAGGATTTGAAAAGCATTTTAAGCCTTTTCAGGCACAATTATCGGATTAGCATCAAAGAGTGAACCTTCAGGGCGGGGAAAACGAGTAGTTCGCCGATTTAAATGCATTGATCCGTTTCTGCGAGCTTTAAGTAGTTATACCAAAGAATTGGAAACTCAGTAAAAATCGGCACCTATGGCACACAATTAAACACAGCATGAGCATCATAGCGCTGCGACTCAGCCTGAGGCATTTCGGGAGCAAAATTGTTGAGTAAAATCGTAGTCAGCTCTCACGCCCGCAGGAGTCAGTGCAGTAACTAACGCGAGAATACTCAGTACTGTGCACCTCAGAAGGTCTATTTGGTTCGTATCTCTCATATCTTTGCAAAACATACCTCATACCTGCGCAAGCGTGAAGGCTCTCGAAAAGGGTAGATCATACAGTAGGCAAAGATCCAAGGAGCCCTTAGTTTCAGTTAAAACCATAATAAGGTCGTGTAAATCTCAGGATTTACTGCCAGTCATGTGCACACCTTAGTGAGCGGCTCGATTGGACACTATCTCAAAATGCAGGGAAACGCCATTCGCGGTGCGTCCCGTCGTACAGGCAAAAATAAGTTTTTCGATTGAATTACAAGGAGAAACCGTCCTATTTGCAGAAAAACTTCTCCGAGGCCAGAAGACATTGCTACAATAATTATCTCGAGCTTGTATCGATCGAGAGCTACGGGGAAGATGAATTGATTCAAGAATTTATAGCAAAGATTGGTGGTGGTGGCCTATTCTTCTATACAAGTGGAAGCAACAGAAGAGAAACGAGGAATTTCGTGTGGGAGTCCCAAGGCACCTTATTAAGGGAAACCTACGTTCATGAAAGTGTAACTGATTATATAGTGAATTCGGATGAAAAATTGAAAGACGAGTGTGTTTCAGTTTATGGCCGTGAATATAACGATCAGCCGTGGCAATGGAATGTTTTCCCTTGCAGCCAGGAGTACAACTTCATTTGCGAAAAGGTTACGACGATATGTCGCGACCCGGAGCCCGGATCGCCACCATCTGAGTGTAAGTCGTCCTCAGCCATAACCCTCAGGTTCCTGGGGACCGCAGCCTGAACGGCAGCATGTCTTGTACAGTATCCGACGAGAACGTATTTATTCCTTATTTTCTAAATTAACCCCCAGAAGGCACTTTCGCAGATTATAGCTTGTGAAGTAGACGGGCAACATGAAATACTTTCGACAATCTAGCTAAGCAAGTGCCAATAATTATGTAACTCACTGTTTTTGCCTTCAGACGGCCCTTCAATGAGAGAAGAGCTTCCCGACGATTACATGACCACGGGACGCCCAATTCGCCAAGTGACCATTACAAGAAGGACATCCAGACCCCCGAGGACCACCACAACCACTACAACACGCGACCCTACCGCAACAACGCCACTTTACGAGTTTACAACGCCAAGAACTCTTCCACCTCAACATGATCGGGATAGGCAGCGGGCTGAATGCTATATTTTTTCTTCATGCAAGGTAGCATCATGTACTACTCTACTAAATTCTATCATGCCGTATACCCAGCTACATTTTTCGATAACAGGCAACTAGAGAGGAGGCGAGAAAAAGATGCGAAACACGTTACGCTGGTCTCGCATTCATATCGACTGCGTATGAGGACGACGTTTTTCAGGATCTACTGTTTCGGCATAGGTTTTACGATGAATACTTCTGGTTGGCTGCAGACAAGAATGTTTCACACATTTGGTCGCCTACGAGTGAAAACATAACAATATCCATTAATGTGACGGAAGACACCGCTGAATCCTTCAAAACCAAGGTCGCGTTCACAGGCATTACCGTTGCACTGTACAAGGAAGTCCCATCAGGAAGTAGATACCGCTGGAGGCTTTCCCATCCAAGCCACAGACACAGATTTATATGCCTCAGATATAATCCCACATGTCTTACCCACTACGATGGCAGGTCAAGTTCTCGCAGGTCCCGTGAAATCCGGAAACCGTATTTCCATCGGAGCCGCCGCTCCTTAGGACATACAGCCCGCAATGATTCTCAGGGGAATGGCCTAAAACCCCGTGAACAAGCAGGTCTTGGGAACCCGATTAAGAAAAGAGGTTCGTTGCCTCATTATTTACCCAGATTACTATACGAGGCTGCATCGACAGTTATCCAGATCATAGCTGACATTCAGACGGTCGCTGCACGGACCGAAGTTAATTGTTCGCAGCTGTACCTTTGCCGAATATACACCGCGAACAGGGGCACATAATCCCGCCGCTGTTATCAACAATGTCGGGTGGCGTGTCGCTTTACTATGGTGAAGCACATTACTCGTTTTTACTGCTACTTATGTCCAAATCCACCTCCCTTGAAATTTGTCCTTTTAAAGTAAGGACATTTCGGCCACTGTAATTTAAAATCTAACTACATTGTCATGGCATGAAATATATGGTGGGATCGAGATTGAGTCCCCTACGCCGACCAAGGAACCGCCCATGGTTATGTTGCTTTGGACTATACTCTACCCGGCCCTCGCTGCTGCTTCAATTTCTGCTACCTAGGCCTTAGATCCTAAGCCAGCAGCTTTCGTGACGCTACTGGGTACTAGACTGAAACCTTCCTAACGTTGGCGTTTAAATGGAGATGTGCCAGCAGTAGAATACATAAAAGTAATTGCAAATCAAACTATCTAACCTTGTTGAAATCAACAGCGGGATTAAGCTCGGGGGATAGATGTATTGGGCACGCAACCTGTAAGGATACATATTGGCGGGATTATGACCCGGCCCAACATAGGTGTAGCAATGCGGCTACACGTTGCTCTTGCACTGCTCTGCTCCTTTAAGAGAAGAATGTTGTTTCCTTCACTGATTGACTAATTTCTCCACAGTTGTGAAGGCACCTGACTTGTCAGAAAAGAAACTCGTGCGGCTAAATGGAACAAAGAAGTGTTATGTTATCTTACTTGAGACCGTAAGTAGTTTTACTAGTTATTACAAACCACGAAGTTGCGCGTCGAAACATTAGCGATGGGACCGGTTTAGGTATTAATTAGGACACCCGCTGGTCTTGGGGCCAGATTTCTAGGGCGCCTTGCGTCGTGCCAAACACGCGAAATGCAGAGAACTTCAGTTTTAAGCTAGAAACGTTAGCGATTATTTGGGTAATTTCGTGACTCCATCAAGGAATTTTCCAGCATTGCATAGACTTGAGCCCTCAACACACCGCTGGCTAGGCTGCTGAGTCCAAGTCGTAAATAATTCTACAATACGACCATAAAATCTACTAGCGCTTTTCGATTACTTTGTAGGTCGCAATATCAGAAGCTAACAACACGTGCAAGAAGCTCGGACAACAGCTTTTATCGTTAGCTGACGCAGAAGAGGAACAGTATGTGACTTCAAGCATACGAAAAAATTTCGAGAGCTTTAACTCTCCTACAGCTGGGACGCTTGCGTACAAGTTCTATTGGAACATTGGTAGTGGTCAGAGAAGAAACTATCAATTTTTCCACGACACTTTTGCCCTGAGTTTTCCAGATCCGCTGACCATTATGATCATGATGGGGGTTTACAAGAATAGTACCACGACCCAGTGGAAGTATGAAGTTGCGACTTATAACGATAAACAGACGAATTTGATATGTCAAAGTGACTGCACGGGGAAAATAGGTAAGTGCGTTCAGGCAGTTTTCATGGAATTAGTTTCAATGAATCTTCCTTTGCCACGTAAAGTTGACATATACAATTTTAAAACTATTACATCATTCCTTGCCCTCCCTTCCCTTACTAACGTATGCAAAACATAGGTGGGTAATGTTGCCATAAGAATTCCATCGTAACGACTTGCAAAACAGGGTAAAAATGCTATAAACGTATGCTGAGAGACTACGCTATTTGCTCAATTTACTTTGCAGTACCAGCGAGCACTTCTCGACCCGTAGGTACACACAAAGGAAGAAAAATATCAAAGCGTCTCTCAAGCCACATGTGCACTTCGTTTGCAAAATTTGTAGAAACAAGAGAAATTGTGAAAGACCAATTGAAGAAACCGCCAAGCGGTTCAAATGTTGGCACTTGTGACTGGTACAACTGGATCCCGTGCGGTATATCACTTATTTCATTTCGGAATGATGGGGAAGTCAGCAGCAACAGCTAATACACGTTTTACTCCACAGAGCAACCATGTAAAAGGTTTTCAGTACCTTCATGTTGATCTGTCGAAGTAGCCTGTGCTGCTGGGACAGATCCTCGGATTTTTCGAGAAACTGCGGACTCGCTGTCATCTCATCGCTAGATGGAACGTTGAACTTAACATTTTCCGCTAAATTTTTTTGAGATAACCTTACTTATAGCGCTAATAAACTGAATATAATAATTCATAAGTAAATTGAATGGCTAATCTTTGATAACTAGAATTAAAATTTGTTAATAAATCATCAAAGCGAGAGGGGATTGGCGAACACCTGCAGCCCATTCAGGTTTGCCTTTGAGTGTTTTGAGCAAGTATTAATAAGTGATACGACAACTTTCGTGCAACAAAGACTTTAATTTTTTACCCTTCGGCCATGTATCCATAAGTATAACTATAGCTGGCATGTACGTAGCTTTGAGGAAAACTGAGAACACTTCTGAGCTGTTGGCTGAGCCACCTCAAAGTTGGGTGGCGCCTGACAACGGCTGTACCGTAACAGCCAATACATTGTAAGTAACAGCTAATAGGGTTTTGCTGATCATAACAAAACTGAAAGCTAGGGAACTCAAGTGCGAGGCAAATAAAAAGAAATGCCCATAGATAGAGCCCGTCCCTAATACATTGTTCCGTTCTGGCATTTTACGCGAGAAGTAGAGTAGAGTAGAGCGTAGAGTATTTAGAACTGAACTGACAAGGACAACACCATTGACTCATGCTACTTCTGTGAACCAGAGAGATTGCCAACAGCCATCTAGAAAATCTCTTATTAAATAAGAGATCTGAGCTCACGTGCAGTTCAGACACCGGTCCGTTCAACTTGTTCTTGCGGTCTCTTGCGACACTGGTAGTTGTCTTTGTCCGTTTAGTTTTAAGAGCAAAGCAGTAGAGGAGTTATCGGTGGAAGTGCAGCTTGAACTGGTCTTAAGGCATCCCTACTCCAAAACGTAATTCCAGCTCACTCCGGAACAAAAACGCTTTTACGAGTCAATAGCAACGTCCGACATATACACAAGCGGAACTGCAGGAAAATTAAATTATTATGTACTCCTGGCCTTTGACTGATCCATTTGGGAATGGAGATAAATAAAGACATATGAGGATGTACTCTCTGTATGGAGAAGGTGCAGTTAGTTATCCAGTTTTGCAAATGGCCCATTATACTGCGATTCAACATTCTGTTCTTACGCAGTCGGCCACCTGCATTTCTCTTCGCCTTTATTCAGTTATTTCATTTCAGTAGTTTCCATTCAGTAATTTACAATATATACAAAGTAGCAGGCGACCAGTTAACTTACTAACTATGGGGGTTGCTCATCAGAGCTGTACGTAGCACTTATCCACTACGTACCCCCCGCACGAAGCTGTTGACACTTGGACCTTCGGGAAAAACCACTTGGGAAAAAACCCTCAGGAAGGGGAGATTGGTAGGTGTGCAAACCTCCCCTGAGCTAGAGGCGAACCTCCGACCCTCCAAGGCAACGTGCAGTGCTCTAGCCCTACCGCTAGAACGGCCTCGCCTGTTATCCAGTTTTGGACTACTGCAACTCGCCTTCTTTCTGAATGTAAGAAAACTCCCATACAAGAACTGGACACAATGACGTACGATTTGTAAAAAGGTCATGTATATATCTAGTGCAACCCATCGTGCGTTACTTGCTGTACACGAATTCTTGCAATTACATTCAAGTTTACGGCGAGCTTGGAGTGGCTTGGATGACCATTACTTTACTTAATAGTCATTACTTTAGCTAATTGCTTGCTAGTTGTCCATCATGTGACAGTGCTCGTAACGGATGGCGTGATCTCCTTTACATTGAGGTAGTAATAAAGCACTAAAATTTTTGGAGAAACGCCGAAACTACCTGCATATACATGAACGTACCAGAGGTGGAATTTTCAGCTGCATCGGGTGATGATGAGATCATCCCGTTGTCTGTGTATTGCTCGTCCAGGCATGTTTGGTCTGGTTTAGAGGTCGTATCAGCACAACGGTCAGCCGGGGTCGCACGATGAATTACTGTGGCTATGACAGCAATAGTGGTCGTTACCCACATTTGCATCGTATTTCCAGCCTACCAACAGCGGCACTGATTACGCTAAAATAAAAGTGGATTGGAATCCACGTTTACAGTCAGATCAAAGGTAACGTTAACGCTTAGTCGTTCTTAACTGTGCATAATTATTACGCAAATGGCCATGGACTACGGTAGCTGTGTCAAGCTAAAAAACTGTTCTATGAGGCATCTGAGGTCAAAGAGAGCTATGTGTAAAAACAGTAATATTAAATGTACTGTTTCCTTAAGAGAAATTCTAGTCAAATTTTCTTAATGGTCCCCTTGGAAATAAAATATCAGCTTGTAAATGTCTCTTTCTTACTTGGTACGTGTATTAAATCAACTTGAGGCTGGTCGAGGTGTGTTTTCTGTGCCCAATGCATCGCAATGGTTTGACGTAAAGAATGCCATGAATTCCTTGTATGGATAACAACCTTTTTTCACGCAGCGGCAGTGTCAGTGCTCCGCTTTCGGCTGACCTTGTTAAAAATAGCGAAAGCAACTTCATGAGGGCTGCCGACCAAACCTTTGCAATTCATAGCACCGCATGGCTACAAACCAGCCCTATGAGCTAAAACATTACCAGTATGCGCTACATTGAAGTTTTATAACCAAATTGGGCAACTAAGAGATGTTAATTCCATTTAAAAGAAATGAAATTCCAAAACCCGCAACGGGTTCTAGGCAGAGTATGTCCTTCTGCTGTATTTTTATCATAGCGTGGATCGGCATTTATGATAAAAAACGACATTTGCATGAAACTGGTTCTAGTATTTATTGCCAGCAAGACCCCAGCTATAAGACAAGCACCCGGAAGGACATCATCAATGATAGTAACGAGGAAGGCTCTAAAAAGGCCCCCAATAACCGTCGCCTGGCGGATAGCTGGTATGATGTATTAAACAGTAAGGTCCCGTTGTATGTGGCAGCATTAAAACTTCCATATCGCCCCTTATTCCTAAACCTTTAAATTACGCCTACCTTCACCTCTGGATAGAGACACAAAGATTTCATAGATATCTAGTGTGGGGCCTTGTTTAGTATATAATTAGTATTGGGGAAATTGGGATACCGTAAATACTCTTTTAGTGGCCTCGGCACCTATTTTTTCAAAGCAACCCTACCCCCGGCCGTTATTGGAGGTGCAGCGCTTATTAGAGACCCGGCCCTTAATATTTCGATGCTATTTCAGAGCCTTATTTTGAAATCCCAGTGCATTAATTGCTTAGCAATCCTTCATTTAAAGTATTCATGACGCACTTGCTGCATTGACGTTAAAGAGAGCCTTTTGAATTGATTTTGCTGTTACACCTGGTTAATCACTAGCTCGCGCGCGTTAGAAACATATGGGCGAAGCCAAAAATTAAACTTTTTGAAGTTCTCCCATAGTGGCCCCGGCTACTGTTGGAGACCCGGCCCTTATTATTTCAAACATGGTGTGACCCCGGCCGTTATTAGAGGCCGGCCAGTATTGGAGGCCCGGCCACTAAACGAGTATTTATGGTAATTCAACCAAAGCCGCAGGGCTTTCGGTCATTGCTACAGCTGCAATGGCTAGTACAATAGGAGCATGTATCTGGAAGGTTAATGAGCAAGCCGTGTAATTGTCGCTCAAATATTTCATGCACGAGCTTAAAGATAGACGTGGTTTCACTTAGGGCCTCAATGGCTACTTAGACCATTGATGTACGCCGTAAATAAGAGCTTTTGTTTCCTCTAAAACAACACCAATGTTTCCACAGGCAAACCTTCGGCGCCATGATATTGTTGCTGCTGCTGGTTAGGAGGTACAAAAGGTTGCGACGGTATTGGCTGTGGTGGCTGTGCCCGATCATGATAATGGCCTTGTGCTCCAACTGGTGAAAATTGATCTGGTGGCTGATACTACAAAGATACTGGCTGCATCATGGTTGGGGCATGTCAATCACTAATTTCGATCACTAATAGATTAGATAAAAACTACATGATTAATGACAATGACAATCTACAGCCGGGTGTTGTAACGAGAGGTAGAAGGTAGATCAACCGAGACGAAATCTTTATCTAAAACTTTTAGCTTCGTCGCCTCGCAAGTCTTTTCACCGTTCACGCTGTCTCACTAGCTTGCAGTTGCCATAAGAACCTGGAATGCCGTAGAACTAGAAATCGTCAAAGTAGAGTAGCACATAGTATGTAGAATCAGGTTTGTTTCAGTGTACTTAATTCATAGTTTCCCGCAAAATGAGTTATCAACTTTAAAATAATCCGAAAGCATTGTCAGAGTCACGACTAGCAACCATCAGACAACCAGCCGCATGAAGTAAGCTTTGTTACTTCGTTTCGTGAACTTCTTAAGCATGTCCGTAGATGCTATTTGGGAACAAAGAAGAAACGTTGATATGCAATGAAGATTTAGTGAACCTTGTAATGTAGGGATCATCCTAGTGAATGAACCGGATTCCGACATGGGATTTCAGTCGCGAACGAAGCATCTTTCCCTTAGCAGACCTGTTAAAATTTTGTTCCACTGTGTCTTTCGTAGCCGATTAGGTAGTTGGAACAACAATTCTGCCAACGAGAAGGTGGACCTTGCCAAAGCTTGGAGAATAATAATTATCCTTAATTACCACTGTGATAAAGTTCCGTCCTATTCAGCTGTCGCTTGGCTGCTCTCTCTCTCTCTGTCTGCCTTACTGAGTTGCTGGTTTCATTTTCACGCTGGCATTGTTTACAAATAGGTATTGCAGTAGCTAAGCTGCTGTCTACAATCGTAAACACTTCGGCCGCAGTTCCAATAAATGTAAACACTTGTACTTAACTGTTTACATCTGTAATGCGCAGTTCACTTGCGACGTTATCGTGAATACAACACCAAGTGTTTACAAAGCAGCGTGTTCACTACGGTAATGACACCATCATTGATTTTTTCTACTTCTCGGAACCAAGGAATAAATCCAACGGTTCACTGCCATCTATGAAAATCTGTTGTTCAATGCTCTGCATACAGCTGGGCATCCTACTTTTATGGATTGACGTAGTTGTGGTAGACGCACTGATTCTTACTGCATTTCCTGGTTTTTTTATCGTTTGATCACTGCGAATTATGGGACAACGGCCACAGTATAACAAGCTATTGGCTCACACTTGAATGCGTCCGCAGTGAATATCGTACACCTTGCATGAATGGTATTCGTTGAATGAATTGCCGACCTTCTCTATTATTGTTTTCTCAGTCCTCACCAACATTCATATGAACGTCAAATCGATGCATGGAGACTTTGCCCCATAAAATTCCACTCGGATCCGAGTGTTCTCCATTTGTACCACTGTTTGCCCCAAATGTCCTCCACTTCCGAAGGTATGACAGATAACTGATAGATTCCTAGGAATTTGCTGGATTGGCTAATTTCTTCTTGTTTTTATTCATTAAATTCCTAACATTGTGTCCAAAAGCCGCAGCTATTAATTGCCAACTAGCCAGTGCAATGCTTGTACATTTCTATTTAATTGTTAGTACAGGGAACTCGCCGATTGAGAACGCTATGGCCACACCTTGGGACCAGACGCGTTCAAATTGCCCTGACGTTGATCGTACTTTATGGAATTTTGTGCCTGTCCATCAGAGGAAGAACAAGCTGGTTGAACTTTTTCAAGTAAGCTGGCTACCTTGGGCATTGGGCATGCGTCTGTCCACCATATGAGTAAATTTATTTCTATTGCCGTCTGCAGGGCTCGTACCGTTGGAAAATTGCCTATGAATTCCATTTGTTGGACGTGGAAGACATGGAAATCTTAAATGACGAAAACATTGCGCAAGATGATCCAAGACTTGTTGCTTTAGTCAGGTGTGACTTCCTCTTGCATATAACGTGTTTTTTGAAAGCGAAGAAGTATGCATCTTGGGGCACACATAATTCCAGGCGAATGCTTATCCCGCCATCTACAGAACCATACAATTTTCAAGGATCTTGGTGATCCACGGTTAAACATTGATCCTTCAGGAGGGCAGTCGCAAGCTGTCAAAGACATTCTTGTTGGATTTGTAAGATGGATAGCAGTTTGACCATATGTGGAGTCATTTGACGCTAATTATTGCAATTCCAGGGGGATGATGGTTTATTTTTTGATTGTGGAGCGAATGATGGAGAGTGGTATACAAACACACTTTGGGTAGAACGGAATTTAGGATGGAAGGGGTTACTGATTCAGGCCGATCCAAGACCGTTTGCGAACCTGATGAAGAAGCACAGGAAAGCTTACCTCGGAAACTTTTGCTTGTTAACGACTCAAATTGTATAACATCTTCAAACACCATTATTGACTGATAGCTAACCTTATGAGTCGCTATTTTTACTTCTATATATACTGCAGGTCCCATTTTACATTGATGACTGGAACATAGGAATCGGTATCGGCCTAATATACAGCAAGATTTACCGCTCCCCAAAGGCCATACCGGTGCAATGTCTACCGCTGTACACGATCATGCTGGCAATGGGCAGAAAAACGGTGGATTTCTTTAGTTTAGACGTTGAAGGGAGCGAGATTGAGATTCTACGGACTCTGCCTGAAGATGCCATCATCAAGGTCACAGACATTCTGCGTTGTCTCTTCCAGTCGAGAATCATTGCCAAGTTAACGCTTTTAACATTGACAGGTTATTACCATCGAGCACAGCGTGTTAAAGGAGGGGAAATTAGGACTGAGGAAATTTATGCAGGATCGTGGCTGCATCTTCTAGCGGACAGTGGCTGACCCGAACTTTATTGCAGGCGATTTCGTGTTCGTCCATAAGTCAGTCAAGCTCACTAAAGAGCAGCAGGCAGTTGTTGGTACAGATAATGATACATACCTTAGAGCAACTCGGTATTAAGACGCGACAGTAGAACACGGTTGAAATAGCGTGTGACCTAAGGTCCGCGTTTTACTTGCCCTTGTTTGGTTTCTAATGTGTATTTGTAATTTTCAATATCAATTATTTATTCGGGCCTTACCCACATAAACAAAGTCAAATATCAAACATTTAACCCTTGCCGGCTTCTCAAATATTCTCTGTCCTGGAGTCGAAGCTTGCGGTGCCAGAAAGAAGGCCACTAGGAACTACTAGCTGTCATCTACGATATGCATTGGTGCACTATCCATGTCAAAACTAATAAAGATTTTCATGGCTGGCTATTACTCATTACCAAATTTTCAAAGCCTTAAGGAAAGCTACTACAGTGCATAATAGTACCGTACCATATTCGGCCTTTTCATTTGAATGTGAGGCACCGAAAGCAGTGCATGGGATGTTGTCCTGGAACCCTTGGAATGCCTCCGGATACTAAACTGGTAAGCCCACATCGTGTCTGTTGTGCCCAGAGTCTGTTTGCGGACAAGGTAATCTCTGGCAGCATCGCTTTAACGTAACGAAGCTCGCAATTGGCAAAATGCTGGCGAGCTAACAACTACCAGTCTCACACCTCAACCACTGAATGCTTTAGTGCCCTACTTTTGTGATAATTGCATGACAGTTTCTATCCTACGATGCCAGTCATGCTATTTCCGGGTAGTTATTTTGACAAAGCATACCTAAAGCAAGATAAAAGTAATGCCTCAAATTCAATGACACTGAGTCGCACAGTACGTTGAATTAGCAATAGTTAATTGCAAGAAGAAACATGAATGAACTATATTAGGACGCCCTCCTTCGTTACAACTTCTTTTTATATATGGCAAACAGTGATATGCTATACTACGACGGGAAGTACTTCACATCAGGACTACGTTTTTTAAGCAAGTAATCTCCATGGAAATGCGTAGACCCCACAAGCCCTTGTTCTTACTGTGCAGCGCCACGTTATTGTTCATATTATGGCCAGTTAGGTACCCATTGCTTCAGCCGGTGCAGGTAATGTTATTGTTGATGTTGCGTAGCGCAATACGTTGGGACTACGAAATCAGAGGCACCGAAGTGAGCATTGTGCCCAGTGAGCCATTGATTTTTCTGTACAACAGCTTTTTTAGCTAAGCAAATTGGAATATTAACTGGGATAGTGTGAACGGGTCAAATGGTCTCAAGACTCATCAGATTGCCCAATCAAGTGCCAATTCACTTCTAGCCCCCATCTAATCGTATCAGCAGACTTGGTTCTTGTTAGCCTCGCATATTATAAAGCATACGTTGGCAAACCTGTGTAAGTAACATCTTCACAATTGCATTGTAGCACAAGAGAGTTGGGTGCGTCTGTACAATAATCCGTCACTGAAGATAATGTTTAGAATTGATTCATTTAGGAATGTTAAGTATGGGAAGAGAGAGCAGATATGGGCAGGATTTCAGTTGGAAATCCCTGTGCAAGGCTGAGTTTATGATGCTGTGGACGGGATTTTTAACTGCGTAGCAACCTACCGGCGAGATTCTGACATCTCCATACGTTACGGGAGAGTTTATTCATTAGCTGCCCCTGAACCTAAAATACCTTCATGGAATAAACAAAGTTCGCTCAGGTAGGCGATTCTTTGTGCAATAGATTCATGGATTGTGCATTAAATTAATAATTATTTAAGGTGCTGCATACCTACAGTCACAAGTAACTCGTAGCCTGGCTTGTCTCAAACTGCAATGCAAGAAGTGAACGTGATATTTTGGCTGAAACACTGAAACGTTACATTCCTGTAGACGTCTTTGGAACCTGCTCACAGAGAAAATGTCCGGAAACAAAAGGGGCTCAGCTGTCGGCATTATTTGGGCCAAACCTACACGTTTGACTTGGCTTTCGAGAACTCCTTGTGTCTTGAATATGTAATGGAAAAGTTTTTTCTTTCTTACCAGTACGACTTGGTTCCCGGCCCGTTACCTTTGGTTTAGCAGACTATTCACTTCATGGGCCACCCGGTTCGTACATCAACGCTTTCGACTATGACTCAGTGGAGGAGCTGGCAAACTGCTTGCTATATCTGGACCAAAATGATGACGAGTACTTGAAATACTTTACCTGGAGGGGAAAGTATTAAGTAGAATCCTTTACTATGACAAACGCGACATGTACAGTTTGTCAAACTCTCAGTAACTATCTCTCAACTTCACTCGGTTCAGTACACTGAACCTGATTCAAAGTTTAAAGGCACAAGGTGCGTGTAAACTGTTGGTTTTGCAAAGAGAATGCCAAATGGTGATAGTTTAATTGCCCAAATGATGACGAAGCCTGCCTTTTGTTATGATGGATAGGTACTGGGAACCATTTGGGAGTTCGGAAACGTGTGTCATGGGTCTGGTACTCTGAACCAGGCTTTCGGAAAGTAGTCCCAAAGAAAGAATCCAAGTTCTGCCCTGGCGGATTTAATTTATTCATTGAGATGTCGATTTTTTTGAATTTTTAGTTTCACCGCCGGCCGGGCACTACACCTCCTTCTGGTAGTCATACTCAGATTTATTGGCAATGCCAGACTTGTGGTTTAAAATTTCATCCGTAAGAATAAAAATGCAAGGGAAAGATTCATTACAATCATGGGAGTCGAATATTTTATTTGCAAACCAAAGCAATCATGATGAGGATCCAATAGTCCAAGCTATGAGCAGGAAGTCTGAAGACCCTTTCAGTACCACTGGGACTGGGAGTGGGAGCAGTCCCATTGGCACCGCGGTCGCTTTTAATAGGGCAGTCTGGGACATCCTCTGAGGCTAGACCGTTGCAAAAGTCGGTGTCACATACACAGTCGTGAGCACTCGGCCCTAGTCCGGCTATGCAGCCGGTAGGTTTCTCACTGATCTTGTAGCTGCGTGCGTAGCTTGAGAAATATCTTTGACCTGCATCTGTGCCACAAGTGCTGACGCACACGTCCACCTTGTCGTCACCTGCTCAGGCATAGTTGGATGACTTTTGTAGAAACAATTATTAGGAAAAATTCGTCACCTTGTGGGCACGTTAAGTATAGATACAAGATACAACATGATGCATAAACGTACCAGGAGGTTTAAAGTCTTGAAATTCGTCTTTCGCCGCATTTTTTTATTCAAGCATTCTGGTTCGTGAACGCCCGCTGTGGTGCAAACAAAGCACTTCAGGCTTGATGACACTTTAACCATGGCTGTCAGCAGCAGCGTTATGAGGACGACAGGTGGTATAACCGAAGGTTGCATTATTTCGCGGTCAGTTGTTCACCTCAACCGCTGTATAAAATTACTAACGGTTAAAGCCTATTTATAGCAAGTAATATTCGATGTGGGCTGTGCTGTGCTCTTTCTGATAAATTTAAATTCTAAGAAAATTTGATAAAAACAACCATTTGTTGCCTCGGCAAAAGTTTTGACGACCGGGGTTGGTGGTTGAGGCGCACTAGCTCCCACAGCCAGGAACAGAAGTGAGCGCCCGTGACTAAACGGGCTGCCCGCCCTGCGCCTGTAAAAATTTTCATGTCCACCCGGCTCGTAAACCTGTAACCGCCTGCTCGACGAGCAGGCGGTTCGATGCCGGCACGCAAGACTTGTCCGAAACGATCTGCCGGTATGCCCTCCGCATGCTGGCTTCAATCGCATGATTCTAAAAACCATTATTTTTAAAACGGTCTTTTGCTATCGATCCCCTTTTATACTGAGTGGGGGGCATCCTAACTGTAGCCCTTGCCTGCTGTCCGTGCCTGTGGACTTCATTGGGGCTGCCCGGCTTACTGGCACGGGCACATGCATTTTGTGAATGCCCGAACGGGCGCTCAACTCCAGCCAGGATCGCTATAAGGCAAGTACCGCGGAGTATTGGTTTTCAGCCACAGCCAAGACGTCAATTTTGCAGCTACAGCCACATGGTTGCATTTTCAGGGTTCCACTTGTTTATCATGGGTCTTTTTCATCACATTGGATGTGGTCTGGCGTCACATTTATTTCTCATCCATCAGCTACCAAAGTTTGCGAAGGAAAAGAGTATCAATTTCAACTTGGCTAATGCACCGCTAAGGCCAAGCGATTTGCGGACAGGACACTTCTCTGCATCTGTTCGTCGTTTGCATCACTCCTTGCTTTGAGCGTAACGTGCTCCGCAGACATAAGTACTGTATGCATCTTTGTAGGTGGGAGGAGGCACAGGTCCTGGCAAGTGGTTCAAAGTTATGGAGCAATTATTGCATCTAATGCAGCTAAAGTTGCTCAGGCTCAATCTGTCGCCATTCCCTGCCGTTGGCAATCACAGTCAATAGCCTTGGTGCGAAAACCGCTTCCCGTTGATTACGTGAACGTCAAGCCGTAGAAAGTGAACGGCCGACGTTCACGTAATCAACGGCGGGACCGATTTCGCACCAAGGCTAATAACGACATTGCCCTCCGCACTACTACACTACACTACTCACTACAAAGTAACGCTTTCACATGGCAACGGCAACTACAACATAATCGATGCACGTGCATGCCAATAAAATGACTCTCGTAAGATGTGTACGTTACATACGGTTCATATTTAACGGTTGCCCCTGGAACGACATTGCAGCGGAATCTGTACTGAATCGTCTTGCTGTCAGTACAAAAATGGCACCAATTTTAAGGTAAGGCCTGATGAGACAATAGATGATCTTCTCATTTTTCCGCTTAGTTTCCCCTGTGCGTATGCGATCGCAAGAAATAAAACGCTTTTGCAGCTTTAGAGTGTCGATATTATTTTCGATACTAGATTTTACTTCTGAACATGGAACATTATCATAAGTGAGATTACATACCATTTACTTCATGTCGTACATGAGCAGTGATAAGTAAGGCAAGAACAGAGCACAAGGTTAAATGGACTTGACCAACCTCAAGAGTTTCGGCGCTAGAGGCACCCCCGCCGTCACCTCTTATCGCCATCAAACCCGGCTCATTATTGCACAAATCCGTTTGACAAAAGCAAGTTGTGCTCGCCTCGCCTCGTTTGCAATCTTTTAAATACTCAAGGGAGCAATCTCGGTTCATCCTCTTGTTGCGTTCGTTGTAATATTTGCTGCATGCTTTGGATGTCCCACGACAGGTGCGAATCTCTACCTTGTCCTTTTTTTTGTCTGGATTCAGACACGCGGGATTGGGTTCATCCTCATCAGTGCTGCAGCGGTAACATTTCAATTCTATTCCAAAGTATATTGACAAATTTTAAGCCTCTGTTCGGGGTAAGCCCATCACTTCATGACAAACAAAATTTATGTGAACGTCCAAGGATCTTACGTTTAGTTGAAATGACAAAGAATTTCAGAATAATAAGTCCAGTTCTGAAGAGTGCAGAAGGACAGGTGGCGTTTCGAGTGCGCATTATCGTGGTTGGTTGGTAGTCGCAGTCTATCTTGTCGCACATGCAATGGTCGCAGCCTGCGACCATTGATTAAATAGCGTCACTATCGTCAACAGTGTCCATGTCAGGAAACTGTAAGTCATAACAGAGCGGTTACTTCGTGAAACTTACTGTCATAATTGTCTGCGAACAATCCAATTCCCTCTCGTTTATAATTCAACTTAACTCCTAAAGGTGGGCGATTTTGGCACCACGGGTATTCACTGTTCACCACAGTGACAATGTCTGTCACGTTTTGGTCTTAAGATATTGTAGCCCACGAAATTCTGGTTCCAATGATGTGCCACACGGCAGGATTTAGCAAGTGGACCAATTTGGGCCAC